>JAPYYV010023396.1:0-10873 GCA_030522625.1 Copidosoma aretas
GTACTTTCTGCCCGGTCCGAAAATTCTACTTTCGGCCCGTGACGCAGACACTCAAAGTACTTTCGGCCCTCACTTTGTGCCCGACAGGTAGAAAAATAACATTTTTTCCTTTCATCTTACATCTGTAGAAAAAAAAAATTGTCCGTTCCACCGTGTTTATTTGTAATCTAGGATTATAAAAAATTGTATGACTGACAATAATGATAAAAGCCAAAAGAACCAAAATAAAAAAGTGCCAATCTTTCAATTCTTTATCCTCGTTCGTACACACATACACACACTGATATAATTATAGTGTACAGCCATTGATTATTATTCACATCAAACTCGAACAAACCACTGCACTGTCGGCTAAAAAAATAAATCAAAAGCTTTCTAACTTCGAAGTAAAGTGTTTTACACTCGTGTAGGAGATAAAAAGTAAAAAAAAAGAAAAGAAAAAAAAGAGTTCAACGCAATCGTTATCTTCCGGCCGCGCGAAGTCAGTCGAATTAATAATCGCTCGATCGCCTCTCTCTCTCCTCTTCTTCCACACACACACACACACACTCGCGCGGGTTCACGATTACTCGCTCTCCGCGTCGTTAATAATAATACACCGAGATATAACGCACGGTGGCAGCGAGGGACTTTTTTGTTTTTGAAACGCTGCCTACTATACAGCTGTTGTTGTTCTTTCGACTTTTTTTTTTTTTTTTCATTAATCCGACTTACGTCACACCGAGCGCGCGGTGAAATTAAAGAACAAAATTCTCGCGTCTCGAGTTTCCGCGCAAGCTTTTCGTCGTGCCCCAAACAGTGTGCGTAATGTACATACGCCCAATCAACACACAGTCGGCGTCTGCGTGTATTATTACGTTCAATGCGACCGACGCGCGGGATGGGTGTATTATTACGTACCGTTATCGAGACTTACTGTACGCACACGCACGTTAATTGTTTTCTTTCCTCTCTCTTTCCGCCAACAACAGCGACGACGACGACGACGACGACGACGGGCGATAAGAGTAGCGCGCGAATTTTCATCGCTCTTGCGCAACCGAAGTTTCGCTCGTCGAATCACGACCGTCGTCGTTTCGTGTCGCGCGCGGAGTACCGGACGAGCGCGGCCGGTGCGATGGGGATGTAAATTTTCCAACGGAAATTTTACAAACAATGTACGAACATAAACTGCGAGCGAGTCTCGAAAAAACTTTGAACGGTACATCCCCGTCGTACTGCGATCGCGCTCTCGGGGGGGGGGACCGATCGCTTCGCCTCGCCCGGCAACAGCAGCCACATTATACATCGCTGGGATTGTAGCGAAGCCGAGCGCGCTCGTTGTTATCACCATCGCGGCCCGCATACTTCGAAGAGCTGGATAAGAGGGAAAGAGCAGCGTCGCGCGGTACTCCCTCTCTCTCTTTTCCCCGGCTTTTACCGGATTTTCCGAATCAAGCGATGCTCTTGAATCGTGAAAAACGAGGTGAAAAACATGATTATCGAGAAAACCAATCGAGCCTGTGTTCTTCTGCATTCCAGGTACAACACCTTCGCTCTGCACGCGCGGCAAGAACCAAAAGACCGGGCCGATTTACATCCACGCGTATCATCCTCCGGACGCGCAGAGAGAAGGAAGACATCTGCATCGGACTCGAGGCTTCCTCTCTCTCTCTCGTCACCCCTGCGTCGGTGGCGATTTCTCGGGCCCAGCGCAGAGCCGACGAGAAGGTGAATGGGCGGAGGAGGTCTCCGGGTTTCGGCGCGGTCGTTGTGATTGTCGCTGCTGTTCATGTGTACGAGGAAAAAGTCAGCTGTCGCCGGCCGAGGAGAGGGACTTTTGTTGCTGCTGCTGCTGCTGCTGCTGCTGCTGCTGCTTCATCGCTGTAGTGAAGTGGTATCGGTGGTGGTGGTGGTGGTGGTGCTGGTGGAGGTGGTAGTTGTGGTGGTGGAAGACGGAGGACTTTACGGTGCAACAGCAGCAGGAGGATCGGGGAGAGGAAGTGGATTTTGAAAGGACGACCGGGAGAAGTGGAGGGGGCCTGAGGACAAGATGCCGCCCTCCGGTGGTGGTGGAGGTGGCTACTATGACGACAGGAATCCACTACTCAAGGGCACGCTGTCCAGGTGAGTCCTTACCCTTTTTTCTTTCTCTCTCTCTCTCTGTCTCTGTGTTTGAATTTTTTAATTTATCTACAATGGACCAAGGACTCTGGGTCCTAAACAGTCTGTGTATGCGTATGTGTGTGTCTTTGCAGCGTCTATTTGTTGTCGCTGTCACTGTTCTCCCCTTTTTTGCGCGATACTTTTTGTTGCGTCTAAACGCGCGCAGTGGCGAGGTCGCCGGTTTTCCCTCCCTGAGAGAATGTACAATGCAATTGAGTTGAGGTTTTCCGAGGAATGAAGTTGTTTTTTTCTTTTTTAATTATTGATATTCAGCTTGTGTCGCAACGTCGCGCTACAGTGTTGTTGCGTGTTATGAAGTAACTGGAATCGTCAAGTCCAGAAGGTTTACAGTAATCGAGTTCTATTGCGCCAATGGCTTATTAAAAAATCACCCAATTTTTTTTTCCATCACTCGGTTGAAAAAATTGTTTCAACTTATATTTTGATACTGACAACTCGAATGTTGAAAGAATCATAAGCATTGTATTTAGAAAATTGTAAAAAATTACTTAACGATTTCCCGATGAAAAAAATAATAATGTACTATGACACATCATGCAATGTTGAATGGCAACATTCGAGCTCTCGAAATACCCAAACGTACGCATTCCCGATTAAACGGGTGACAAAACGCTGCAGTGGAATAAACAACTAAGCTCCTTGCAAGAAAAAAAAACACCAGCAAACAGCCTTCTTCTTCCGAGCGCCAACGTTATATTATTATTATTTGCTATCGAAAAGCAAACCCATAACTCTTCACAATGACATTCCTGCTGCAGAAGACCCGGGTCCGTATATGATATAATACAACACGAGCGTAGCCCGATTACCGAGAGATACATATGAATGAACGATCGTGCGCGCGCGGGATCATCATTATCGTTAATGAATGCCGTGCATAATATGATTGAAACCCCGATTAAAACGTACTCAATGATCCAACAACAAAACAACGCGTGGCGCGTCATGGCAATCGTATCACAAATGCGCACGGTATATAGACCGTCATTAGAATAAAAAACACGATCGCTAATGGAGATCCGAAATAAGCGCGCGCGGAAATGCTCCGTTTGTCGTTATCGCCACGTTACGAGGATCATTACAATGGTGTAGCGTCGTCGTCGTCGTCGTCGACATCAAATCGGGCGTACGTTACCGATGCTGCTACACCGTCGTCGTTGTCTCCTTTTGACGCAACGCGAGGTGAAAAAAAAAAAAGTAAAACAACGCACGCACGCGCACACAGCGACGGTTGCGCAACAACCAACCGATCCGATCCGAGGGGAAGGGGGTAGAATAAAACAGCTCCGCTTCTTTTCGTTCGTTGAGTGTATAAGGTACCTTCGGGTATGGGTATGCCTACTAGTTGCTCGTTTTAATTACATAAAAGAGAAAATACATACTTTTTTCAAGAGACACTCTTCGCGCGCGCATGCAAGCACACACGTAAACGCGCGTGCCGATAGATAGTCGAGCAGGACACGATCGAGAGCCGGTGAGATTTTAGAAATCAGCCTGCCTTGCACATACTTACCAGTATACATATACAGAGTACCCAAGTTTTATACGTATGTATATAAGGTACACTATATATACAATACCACCACCGACGACGCGACGCCGGCGTTTGGTTGCTCGAGTTCGTGCGCTACGCGCGGGAGGGAGAGAGAGTGTTGTGTAACGATATTTTTAGAGCCGAGCGTGTTATTTTTAAACAACGAAGAAGAGGAACAGTGTTGCTCCGGTTGTATATAGAGAGGTGAAAATGAAAGAAGAGCGGCCGCGAGAGGGGCTTTTATGCGGCTGTGCGTTCCAATAATTATTATTCAGTCGGATGGGGGAGAGTGGCGATGATCGTTGCGGCTGGGCGACAACGAAAGCCGTACCGTTTTAGAAATATTCAGCGCCTGGAATTCCCGGGATGATCAAGAATTCTCAGTTTCTGATGGAATACGACTGAGTTGATGCAAAATACTTACATCACTTTTGATTACGACACACGAACTCTGTGTCTTTTGTCATTTCCAAATTACATCGCGTAAAAAATTTTTATAGAACACAGAAGAACCCGTTTATGTACACAATTTTTGTGCAAATAACGGAAGTAGCCAAACGCAATGCGAACACAAGATTTTTACTTGTACTTGCGATAAATTTGTGTGCTCTTAACGCAATATTCGTACGAAGAATACTTCTTGATTGTGTATACCTATCTCGTGGGCAGAATTTTAAATCGTGTAAAATACACGTTCGTAGTTTTGGGACGGTAATTTTTATTATTCTTTCGCTACATCGGTGTATATGTTAAACTCTCGCCGCCGCGGCCCACGCGAGCCTGTTTGTGTGCAACGTGAGGCGCGATTTTCCCGCAAAAGAGGAAGGAAGAAAGCAGGCGCACAAAAGACGCGGTCGATCGGCGCCGAAAAAGGAGAGGCGCGTTTTTCCGCGCGCCAAAGTGTGCACGCGGGGTCGATGGAAAAATTGCCGAAACTCAGCGCACAAAGGACAAAGCGCGTGCAAGTGTGTATGGAAAACGCGCGGGGGCCTCGAAAAATGTATTAAACGCGTCACGCGTACACGCGCCGACTGACCATTGTTTCTCCACCCCCCCCCCCTCCCCCGCGAACCGCTTGTGTTTTGAATACATTATATTGTACTCCCGCGAAGGGCATTTGCTCGCTCTCTGAAAGCTTTCCCTCCCCTTTTTCGCGCTCCCGTAGCAGCTTTCGCGTCACGTATATGCATGTATACAGCTATCGTGTTTGTGTATCGTACCACTTCGGAGGCACAGGTTTGTATTTTGCGTGCGTTCACGGTTTTTTTTTTTTTGTTTCATTCGGCAAAGTGGTCTTGTTTGCCTCCGTTAATCCTCGCCAGGTGTGATGCTCCCGATTTGAATTTCAATGGAGCGATGGTTGCGCGTGGCACTATTTTCGAGCGGGGGGAAGCGTTTTTTCACAACTCGGGCGATGGATCGAGATAAGACTCGCGTGGGCTCGTTTTAGCATCGTATAGTGATTGCGAGAGTGCGTGGGTGTGCTTTGTTTTGTTACGCGTGAAAAAACAAAAAAAAATACATAGAAGTTATCACGGAATTGACTTTTGTTGCGCGTATTTTACTTGAACGTGGAAAAACTACTTCAATGTCCATTATTATTTTGAGAGGGGAAGACGAGAGTGAATTACAGAGAGCAGCTCGTTAACAATAAATTGATCGATACCCTCCCAGAGATGTAGTTGATTTTTTCCCGTTTATTATCATTTTTTAAATCTTTATCGTACACTTACAAGACAGTACCTAGTGCAATTTCTTTTGCCAGCAAAAAATAGTCGAGCAACATATCATCATTGTCAGAGAATGGAGTGGTATTTTCCACGAACATGGTAAACACTTGTTCACCCACTTCGACACTTTGTCCTTCTTAATTTTTTCCCTGCTCACACAATGGCACGTATTACTTGAGCTGTAAAAATTTTCCATGAAATTTTCAGGAACAAATGGAGTATTCGAAACACCGATCTTACCAAAAATCTGCGATTTCAGTTGTATATTATACATATATCTCTCGAGCGCTCAACCTCCGCCGCAACAGCAGCAGCGCTATTTTAAATCAAAGTTCAAAGCACGGGCGAGAGATTCCGGCTCTCAAAGTCCATTGTATCTCTCTATTAATAATACGAATGAATCCCGAAATAACCGCGACGCCGCGGGCGCGCCACCAGCCGCGGGGCATCGTCATCATCCTCTGGACAATAACGCACGTCCCCGCGGTCATCCCGACAGTCGGCGGGCTATAAATATAATAAATTTTCGAAACATCAAAATTCTCGGTAAAACGAGTGCGCGATGCGAAATGCGCTAGCGGTGGCAAGAACAATCAATGCGTGTGTACGGACAAAACCGAGAGAGGCTAGTCTCGTGTAGAGGGGGGCGCTAAAACCCCCCGTCCGATGGTCTCGCGGTGAGTTTAAAAAAGCCTCGCGCGCGCTAGCAACACGTGCAGCAAAGACGATGTGTCGTGTGCCCCCTCTCTGCGTGCGCGTGGAAAGGAGAAAATCCGCGCGGATTTTTTCGAATTCCTCCCCCCCGCGAGATTTTTCTCGCTGGCTGATCTATTTGAGAGCAGCATCGGGGGGCAACGATCCGGCGGTGATTCACGGCTGTGTATTTTCGTTATCTCGTTGCATACACAACAACGTGTGTATGATTCACCTATACCCACAGGACTGCCCGATTACACGCGCGCATTGGAGGAAGAGAGATGGGCGCGGTATTTGTTTTTTACCTCCTCCTTTTCCCCAGCTCCGCGCGATCCAGAAGTCCGTGCAGGTATAGCGGATTCCTCCAGCGCTATGTGCAGCAGCAGCGGGAGCTCAAAAGCGAGCCGCGGAGGCGTGAAAGTGGCGTGAGGTCGCGATCGCCGCGGCTCTTGTACATGCATGTTACATTGCGTATCATATACATATCGTAAGAGTCGGCGGTGGTGATCGTTCGCGCGTCACGCCGAGTCTCCGATGCATACATCTCTCTCACTCTGCACCTGTATAAATACCATACCGCGTGTCCGATGATAAAAATGTTCCTCGGATCCTCTCCAGTTTTTTTTTTTTTTTTTTTTTTTTTTTTTTTTTTTTTTTTTTTTTTTTTTTTTTTTCCTGTTTTCGCTATCACCGTTGGTACAGCTCGCCGCGAGCACAGTTTTAATCGATGCGCGAGAGCTATTCGGAGGCCGGCCGCCGAGGCTCTCTCTCCGTCCAGCAGAGGCAGGTAGGTTCTCTCTCTCTCTCGAGCTGCTCGCCAAGGTGAGCCGGGATACCCGCCCGATGAATCACGGGCGAGGAGTTTAGCGCTGCGCTGTGCGCTTGTTGTTTGCTCGCGAGGAAGACGACGACGACGATGATGATCCGGTTCTCGGGTTTTTTTATTTTCTTCTCACTTTACCCGCGAGTTTGCCCGGAAAATTGTTCGATCGTATACATCTCGGTCCCCCCCGGGAAAAAACACTCGTTTCGCGCACCGAGAACGCTCCGCGCAATCGCTGTGCCGATATTACAGTGTTACAGTGTGCGTGACCTGAAAAACTGTTTTGATAAGGCGCTCGCGCTCTCGCGACCTTTTTTTTTTTTTTTTTTTTTTTTTTTTTGTGTATATGTCGAGCTTACTTTTGGCGTGTACGCCTTTCTTTCGCCCCACTGTATACATATGTGTTCGTCGTCGTCGTCGTTCTCTTTGCAGAGACTGATCAAACTGCGAAAGAAATAAGAAAAAATAACTACCAAAAGAGACACGGTCGAGCCATCGCAATCTCGTACATGCGCACGGTGTATTCGCCGCTCGCTATTATTTCATCGTTAGGAAATTATTGCGCTCGACGAACAACCGTTTCGGTGGGGGGGGGGGGGGGGGGGGGGGGGGGGTGTTTACCCCCCCGGGGGGGGGGGGTGGCGGGGGGGTTTTGGGGGGTTCTTTCGCGGCTCGGGAGAACGCGAGCGCGCGGAGAGTCGGTCGTCGTCGCGTCTTTTGTGGTTATTTCGCGTCTCGGGAGAACTCGAACGCTCCGCGCGGGCGCGCCAGGGGAAGAAAGAGAAACTTCATAAAAGGGGGAATTAGCGCTGCAGCCGTGTATACAGGCGCAATGCCGTGAGTCCGAGAGGACTCGGGGGAGGAGGTTGTTGCGCGGGATTATGTAATCCCCGAGGCTGTGGCTGCTCGATTGTCGTTAGGTGCGACAATTTTTTCTTTTTTTCGTACGCGCCCATCGACGAGGTCGTCGTTGTCTTCGGGTCTCTGTGCAGTGATTTTCGCCCATTTTTGAGAAATTCGCCTCTGGCCCGAGCGTTGGTTTGAATCATTCGGGTATTGTCCTTTTTGTATTTATACATACAGTCCGTCCATCGAGAGTGTTTTTTTTCTCTCTTTTCGTTATTCAGCGGCTAACAATGTAACGATCGTCGTTGGGGAGCAGTGGCAGAGTTTTCGCGCGCGTGTATATACATGTAATACTTTCACTTCGGTCGGCCGATAGAGCGATAAGAGCTTCGAGCTCTCTCTGATGATGACTCTTCGTTGCGTTGTAATTTGCGGCAGAGTCGTTGGACGCGCGCGAAATCCTCGGCCACTGTGGTCTCTCTAATTGCTTACTTTGTTTTTTTTTTTTTTTTTTTTTCTCTGTGTCCGCGCACCGTCATATCGTCGTGTCGCAAGTAGAGCAACTTTTTTTTCTTTTTTTTCCCCCCATTTTAAAAGAAAGAATAGAAGATACTTTTCTTACGACTTTCGTAAACAGCTGTTATTCGACGATTAGCATATATATCGTATGAATCTCGAGTTTCGAAATGGTAATTTTCCCGTCGGTGCGTGTGTGTTTATATTTTTTTACGAAAAAAACCAAGCATTTGCATGCCGGTGTCGAGGAGATATTATGCCCAATAATTATTCGGTGATATTACGATATCCACCGCTCGGTTGAAATTCGAGTCTCTCTCTCGCTCTCTGAATTAGAATTCGTTTTTGGGGATAATCTGATGCTGATGGGAAAAAAAAGGTTCAGTGACTTTGATACAGTTAGAACTGTACGGAAAAATACTTACCTTTGTTTTTTTTATATCTTGTAAAAAAAAAAAAAAATCACTACCCGATTAACTGAAAGAACCTCATCTCCGATGATTTTATTCTCGTTTATTCCTGCAAAAATATCAATCTCCCTCTCCTTCCTTTTCTTTTTAACGCCGCCCACCCTCTAACAACTCGATCAATGCCGTAGCCTCGGTAACTTCACCTTCGATAAAAACAAAATAATGAAAAAAAAAAAAAAAATCCTCGATCCCTTTCACGAGAAACAAGAAATGAAGAACTACCTCCTCCCCAAGAAAGACCTCGTCGCCTCGAAAACTCACTCGCGCCAGGCCGTTACGTAGCTCACTCACTCTCGAGTACAGCGCGTCGTCCAGCATCAGCACTGCTCCGTATTACAAGTCCCCACTCTCCAAGGAAGGGCAGTTTCTGCATTACTCACCCGGTGTCGGCAGCTCAATTTCTCGATCCGTGTGCTTATATACAAGATACATGAACACACACGCACACACACATACTCTAAAAATCAGGCACACCGGCTAAAAACACTTTCACGCGCGCCACTCTATATGCATATATTTTTTTTTTTATATTCATCATCGCCCCCCTAAGGGGCTCAGACATGGCGTTTTGACAACCATTGTTGTATTACGCCATACGGTATATAGCACGGTTTTATTAATCGGTTTTTTATCGGTAGGTAACCATTGTTGTATTACGCCATACGGTATATAGCACGGTTTTATTAATCGGTTTTTTATCGGTAGGTAGGGAACACAGTGGGGGTAAGGTACAAGAACGATTTCCACCCTGGGAAAAAACTTTTTCATTTTTTGAAAAAATCTTTGCCCAGAGTGGGAATCGAACCCGGCCATCAACATCAGCAGGCAGACACTGTACCTACTGAGCCATCACGCGGCTCTATATGTATATATATATGTAACACCAGCAGCAGCAGCAGCAGCAGCAGAACCATGGCAGCACCACACACATATACAATAATACCACCAGCATGCGGATTTCCAAGTGCTGCGGCAGGACAGGCCTCTCTTTCGCCACGCTTGCCACCACTGCTGTGTACCAGGATATATTATATAATATACTTGTACTCGAGAGCGTGTGCAGGCTGTATCTATATGCCACTCCAGCGCGAGGATTTATATTATACGCTACGTTTATATACGTGCAGTGTATTATATACCCTGAACCCAGGAGGAGGAGGAGGCGAGGCTGCTGCACCGGAGTGCGAGCGCAGGGTACACAAGTAATATACCTGTAGACGGGCGGAGCAGCGGCGGCGGTTAGCCCCGATTATATCCTTGTCGACGCGCCGCCGTCGCCGCCACCGAGACGGAGCTAATTGTGCTCCTTTTATTTTATCTCTCTCCGCTGTGGCCGCGGCCTTTTCGCCCCGCCCGGTGCAGCGGGCGTCCTGGCACGCGCGCGCGCCGGAGCTCTCGTGCCTCGTGCGCGACAGCGTTTTTCGCCTTTTATTCACTACCCACCAGTGCTTTGGGCCCTGTGTGTGTATATATACATATATAGGATGCGGAGGAGGAGGGATCGCGCGCGCGGGGCATTGCTTCGTCGTCGTCGGTTTTCCCTTTGTTGTGGAGCCGCGGGGGGAAAAATTCGGATCTCATAGTTGGTACACGTTAGATTTCTATATCTCTGGATCTGGATTCGTATGGTTCTGAAACTTATGAAAGTTAACGGGACTTATATATTCGAGTCACCGAAATCACTGGGATTCGCTTTGATCGCCGAATCAAAATCTGAAATTGACTGGAAGCATTTGTTACAATTGACGAACGTACAGGTACCAAAATGAGAATGATAAATCAGCACATTCAAACCGGGCTCAATCGGTCGGAATAATTGTATGAGACGGAAAAAAAATATACCAAGTACGAGCCAATGAAATCGTTATCGAGTCATCGAAAGTTTTTTCGGAAATCTCGAATCGTTTGGACCCCTCGCGTAATAATGGATAAGAGAGAGGAAGGATCATACATATGTATTGTATTGGCAGCTACGGCCCCTCCGAATACGTGATTAACATAGCTGCTGCTGCATGCGCAACGAGAATAATCACGTTCGAAACGAGGTGAAAGCCGATAGACCGGTGTTCCTTTTTTTTTTTTCCTCCATCTC
>JAPYYV010023398.1:0-11932 GCA_030522625.1 Copidosoma aretas
GAAAAAACTAGAGGATCACTAGGATGCACAAATCACAACACAAGTTTCGCGATATATCGAACGGTATCGGGCTATATCGAAGTGTCGCGATCAGACCCCTGTATGGTGCTCGTTGTTGTACTGTTTCATCCTATGAAGGGCCCATAAGGATTCATCAAATGATGGTATGTAAAAATTTCTTTCACAGCAACAATATGACGACATGATACTCGTTCGAAAAAAAATAATACACTCACCAGTGTTTGTAAAACTGTGTAGCCGAGTCTTATCCAGCAACTTGTAAATGTGTCATTTTTTCCAAAAACGAAATGGGACTCTTTTTTTGATATTCTATTAAAACCTTTTTGAAAGCTGTGTCAACTAAAATTTTTTGATAAGAATATTCAACCGATTCAATTGGAAATCTAGTTAATGATTTTGTACCATCTTTCTCCTAAACTGTACTTTATGTTTAGATGTCTGCAAGATAAATATCTAAAAAAACCTATCAAACTCTTCAAAGAACTTTGAGGTTGTATTTTCTCTTTGTACTGTGCATGTGTGGATTTAGAAGGATTATTTGTGTAATTGTCGAAATTATTTTGACTCATCGAAAATCTGGTCCATTGGTGAAAAATGTTATGCCAATTTTTGTTAAAATACAATGCTACAGAGTTTGGTGATGAAGTGCATAATTTTTCATAAAAGATATACTCTTCCAGTGAATTGACCTTTGTCATTCTATGTAGTAAAAATAATGCTTTATCTCGTTGCTCTTTACTAATATTCATTGCTAATGTGGTGATTTTACGTGAAAATATTTTCAAAACGTGAAATTCTCAAAGGAATAGTTTTACATTAAGGAATAGTTCATCAGTGATAACCATTCTTTCTGTACAATCTTTATCAGTCATGAATGCACGCACTTTATCAAGTGTATCTTTATTCTCGTCCTTTAACTGTTGCAGGAATCCCATCATTGTTTCTTTCTCTTCATTAGCCTACCCCACTGCCGAGGTCCACGTGGATTCTACGTGGATTCTATGTGGAAAGTTTGCGTAAAATAAATTTATTTTTTAATCTTCAGTATATTTTTACCTTGTTCTCAAATGTCACACGGAGTTAACGTGGACCAGTCCAAATGAATTTCACGTAGAACAAGTAAACACAATTTTCTATTTCAATGCTTTTCCATATATTACTCACGTCATGTCTTATTTTATAGGCGATAGTTGTCTGCAATATTACAAATAGCAGAAAAGTATAATTTGCATGTCTTATGTTTGATATTTACCTGCATATAGTATTTGAAAAAAACTTGACTTCTCGCCATAGATTTATATCTGTACCCTGCCCGGACAGCAGAATTACGGGTTTAGCGCATCGACGCTATCTAGCGTTTAGTGCATGTGGCCCCCTTTGCGTTAAACGCCTGTAGCTGTAGCGTTGAATGCCCGCAGTTGCTTGTGTTTTGGTCATAGAGATTCGCTGCGATGAACACAACGAGCACTCCGTCTGCGAGGCGAGAAAACACGAGGCCGAAACGCTCCGACTGGTCCCGAGCGGAAAACGCTCAGAGTCACGCGGGTTTGTCGCGCGGCATCTTAGGTGTTAGCCGATATATACATAACCTCAATTTTGAACATTTTGGCTGTATCTTCATGAAATCAAGGTTAAGAATTTTGGGAAAAATTATAGCTTGCCTAATAATCTAGTAAAAATATGTAGGTATTGATTTTTAAAGTAAACAATATCGAGGGTCACGCATAGAGAATTTAGCAGAACTGATTTTAGAAGGCTGCATAAAAACATAACCTTGAAAAAATGGCCAATACGACATATCTTGAACGGAAAACAAGATAGGCTAAAAATAACGATTTAAAAAACCCAAATCTGAAGGTGCATTAATTAGTAGATAGATATCTAGGTGCTATACAAGTATAGTTTATGTCACTTATTTCAAATTAATTTAATAGAATAGTATTTTCTTAAAAATGCACGATATCCCCATACAAATTACCTTTTAACAAAAGTAAAAGGTCAGGTAAGTTTGATATGTTCAATTAAACACTTTTAAGGATTCTCATGGCCCTTATACAGTGTCAATTGTATTTTTTTTAAAGAATCGTCAGCCTTAGAAAGTAGTGAAATCAAAAATTAAGAAAGGTCAAGTTTTGTTTTCTTTTTGTTCCCAAATATTGTTCGTATTACACTTGTAGTATTATACCATTAAGTACTTGTACATTCACAAAATCAAAATGAGTAATGCTTACTTTTGTCTGGTTCTGTAGGTAAATAAATCTCACATTAAATGTATGAATGTTATGTTAGCCCATGATATTTAAAAAATTCTAGAGTAAGGTATTATTCAGTATAAAATTACGTACACAAAACACAAGGTTTAAACATCATACTACGTAAACGTACAAATTACTCAGTTTGATTGAAAAAATATGCACATTTCTGCACCGTGGTCAAGAAACTTCAGATAGGTCAAGTTTCTATTATTCTTAATTGAAACTTTTCTGAGGCGTTAAATGACAGCCAACAAAAATTGTAGTAGCTTATTTTAGTTTTCGTAACGTTTTTACATCGTGGAAAAGCAACCAAAATTATTTCATTTTAGGCATGATGGTTTCTAAAACGTTTCGGTTACGTTAAAAAGTAACCACAAACAATGGTAGTTACTTTTTTTCCTTCCTGCAACGTTGCCAAGCCGTTGAGAGGCAACTAAGAAAACGTAAAGTTGCTTTCTCACATTGCTAAAACGTCAAGAAACCGTCAAACCAGCTACGAAAAATGATCTTTTCGACATTCAAGCAACGTTCCTCAAACGACTCTACAACTTACTAAACAACGTTTCTAGGTTGCAAATGCAGCGGTCCTGAAACGTTCTGGTAGCGAAGGCTGCTTAGTAGGATACTTTCGTAAGATCGTTGGTCCATAGTGCGTGAGGTTTTTGCGGAAAAAAAGGAGAGTCTTGAAAAGGTCTCCGTGATGAGACGAAATATCGACTACTAAATAAATAAAGAAGATTTTGCTCAAGAAAATTAACAGTGGTGTTTTATTTTGGGTGTTAACTCTAAATACTTTCGTATGAGTTAAAAAAAATTAAAAAAAAATAGTTTTGGAACGTTAAATACCATTGATTATTATGATTCTTCGTTTTCATCTTGTTTCCACAAAAAATAAAAGTAAAATCATGATTTTCCTCAGAGAAGAAAGATAACTATATGTTATTGGTTTGGTTGGTAAGATTGACACATTTACGCAATAGCCGAGCAAATTGAAATATCAAATTATCCAGCATTTATTCTGTTTAGCGTTCTTTTATTTACAAACTGGCCTTTTTTATTACGTACACCAGGTATTTTCTCATCAATCAAAATCATTCTTTTTACTTGAACTCAATGCTAAATACAAAAATGATAATACTCTAAATCATAACAAACACTGATGAAAACACGATAAAAAAAAGCTGTCGGTAATTTTGTGTACTTCC
Organism: Copidosoma aretas; assembly: GCA_030522625.1. Taxonomy (NCBI): domain Eukaryota; kingdom Metazoa; phylum Arthropoda; class Insecta; order Hymenoptera; family Encyrtidae; genus Copidosoma; species Copidosoma aretas. The sequence continues at coordinate 3,482 of JAPYYV010023398.1, forward strand.
TAAGCCCCTGCCCCTACTTTATCGCCCCTCTAAAAAACTGTATCGAACCTCCTTAAATTTAGGACTTAGATGGAATTTTATGATCCGTAAGGTTAAATAATTTTTTAACATTTTTATCACATCTTTAAGGTGGTTCTTTACGATGGTGCGGCGCGGGCCCCTGTGGTTTTCAAATTTTCGATCAGCGTATTATTTCCAACATAAAATGTGTCGGACTGGCACTTGGATATAATATCATGGCATTTGTATACAAATAAACATGCTCATAAAGTATAAGTAAAAAAAAAAATTTTTTTTGACACAAGGTTCTGAAAATGACGTGTACGTCTCTACTCAAGCAGACGTTGCTGATTGCTACATGTACCTATATATATATATATATATACAATCGTCGAGCGTCGTCCGTCGCACAAACTTAACCCCTTAACCTTTGTTTCTGTTATCAGTCAGTGAAATAGTTAAATAATGTTAATCATACATTTTAATCAGGCATGACATTATGCAGCATGCTTTCGACAAAAATGGAAGAGAAGGTTTACGTGTTCTGTTCACTGAATATGTTACAAGAAAACCGAAAGTAACCAATAATTCAACAGTTTTAGAAAAAGTTCACAATTTGTTTGAAAATAAATAGTTCCACAAATGGCCATGTTAACTATAAAATAAATCATTATGTTGTATATGATTCCAATGATCCTAGTCATTGTACATTTACATAAGTACTACATTGTATTGCTAATGAAGTATTAAGGGCATTCTGTATATCATCCGGAGTTTCTACCTTAACCGCTACCTAATTTTAAATAATTTACATTAATAATTAGTTTTATGCTCACTTTAACGAAAAACAATGATAAGCTAATGCTTTAAGGATTAAGTTAAGTCCAAATTTTTACGATCGGTAGCAAATTGATCGAGAATAGTTACATCTCGTGAGTATCAAACTGAAATTCAGTGTTTATAATCAGTTTAAAAATATTCAGTATATCATAGAGAGTTTCTGCCTTACTGACTACCCCATTTCAATAAACTTTCATTATTTATTGATTCCACAGCTATTTCCATGTAAGGTAGAAACTCTGGATGATATACTGAATGCCCTTAACAGATTCGTTATAGACGTTCTTTACAGTGATAATTTTTTTCGATGCTCTGGATAACCCTACTTTTGAATAATATTTAGTGGTGAAATCATTCGTTTCTTTCTAATTATCATTTTCAACAAATATTAATCATGAAATGATTTTACTAGTTAACGTATTAACATATCAGTAAGTGTATTATTAGAAATTGGCGCGCGCATGCCGAGCGTCTGCTCATATATTCACACAGCAGACAGCAGACATCACTCTCGCTGAACGCCAAATGATTATGTTTACGGTTAAATATTGTGTAATATTTCCCTGATAAGCCCAGATTTCCGTTATGTCGTTAGAAAGCTTAAGAGTTCTTCTTTCACTACGAACTTTTTCTATTCTGATCTTAAGTCTACTTTACCAGATATTACATGATATTGTAAAACGGAAAAATAACCTCCGTAAGAGCCCATGATAAAAATTACCTGATAAAGAGGTTTGATATTTAAACAGGAGATTCCTTATATATATGTTTATTTATTATCAGCCAATTAGCCTAGATAAGGACTTGGTTTCCAAAAAATTGTTCTCTTAACCATACGTCTATCTCATACTCACTCTCACACCATACCTAAAATACTATAACTCACACTCATTTGCACTAAATTTTCACATTTCACAGCAACAATAGTTTCTTCGAAGACTTCTTTTACTCTCTCAATTAAATATTCGCTAATCTCTTTTTGTTCCATCACTTTCCAGAGCATTTCTTTCAAAACCGTGTCAAACGCTGCCTTCAAATCTACGAAGGCAGCGTATGCCTTCTTCTTTTGTGCCTTGGCCATCTGAACAACGTGGTTTAAAATATACACGTTATCAGTAGTAAACCTCCCTTTTCTGAACCCTGCCTGCCCTTCTGGTAGTATCTCTTTTTCCTTTATTTCCTCAACTAGTATTTTCCTTAGTATTTCCACATATACTTTATACGCTGTTGTTAGAAGAGAGATCCCCCTGTAGTTACTCGGTATATTTGTATCCCCTTTCTTGTACAGTAGAACAATAGCTGCAACTCTCCAATCCTCCGGAAACCCTTCTCCTTTCCAAACACTATTCAGTAAACCTACAAATTCACTGAATAAGTTTCCTCCGCTATATTTTCAGACTTTGTTTAGGATTTCATCTATGCCAGCTGCTTTTTCTTTTTTATTGCTAAGGTTGCCTGCAGGATTTCCGTGTATGAGATCTCTTTAGACCTTAAGTCTTCTTCTATGGTAACGTCTATTCTTTCTCCCAACCTTATTTCCATGCTTCCCTCTATAAGCATCCTGAAATGTTCATTCCACTCCTCCAATATTATAGCATTCTTTTCAAAACTTCCATATTTCTTCGTATTTCCAAAGAATTTTCACACATCTGATTCATTTCTAATGCTTTGAAGTTGAGCTTGTTCCATTTATTTGAATTCTTTCTCCTTGCCCTCACATAATTTCTTCCAATCTCTTTTTTCTTTTAAGTGCTCATCTTTATGCATTTTATCCCCCCTTCATTTATAGTATGCCATTTTAGCCTTTTTTTTAATCTCACATGCTTCGTCCCGTCACTTTTTCTCTTCTAATCTCCTAAAGATAGTGAGCCCTTTATTTTTAATCACTTCAATCAATTTCTTTCAATCTTTACTAATCCTCTCTTTTAATTTTCCTGCTTCTACATCTAAAAAGTCCCTAGATTACCCGTTCTTATATTAAAATCTCCCCCAATAACTAAATGCTCTGCTACATCTACATTGTGAAATTCTATACTTTCTAAAATATCCCTTAAATTACCAGAATTGTACACTGACCATATATTTACAATTTTTTTATTTAATTCTACTTTACACTACTATATCATACAAAATCATTTTTTTCTCTATCCAGCTTTTCTTGAAACCTATTAAAAACCCACCTTTTGCTCACCCCTTTTTATTTTCCCTACTTGCTGCTACACATTTCCATATAAAATTTTTTAACTATCCTTAAAATAAATCAAACTTTTTTTCTATCAGCCACGTTTCGCATGAAATAACAAAATCATTGTTTTCTTTAAAATTCCAAAAATCCTTATCCTCATTAAAAATTCCCGCGCAATTCCAAAATATAAATTTACCCCCCTTTAATGGTTTACTTTTTTCATACTTCTCGCTCCTAACCTGGGCCGTTACTAAAAATTTGTCTGTTGATTACCTTCTGTCTGTTCTACTCTTCCTACACAACTGGCCGTTTTCTCTACGAGCCTTAACCCATTTGAATATGTCACCTTGTGATTTCCGGTCCTCATTACACAAATCGTTTTCGATATAAATCTTCGAGCCTACCAGTATCTTTTTTCTTTGCAAAACCTCTTTCTTATTTTCAAAACTATTCAATTTTACAACCACCACATGAGCTACTTTCCTCATGTCCAGTATATCATTTTGAATGTTCGCGCCGCATCTTAACTATTATGCCAACAGATTTACTATACGCCCTAAAACGTCTGAGACTTCTCCTAATAATTTTACTACAATATTATTCTGACGGTTGGTTCGGTCCTTTTCTTGAGCGATACGCTTTACATTCTTCGCTTCGGACTCCGAAAAGCTTATACCACTTAGCGCCGTGGCCCTGCTCGATCGCGCTACCTGCTTTGTTACTATCGAAGCCGTCCCGCCCGTCTTATCCGCTACGCCGCCCCCCTCTCGCCCCTCGTATTCCAGTACCGCGCGCTCTACCTCCCCTAGCCTTTTTTCTCTTTCGGCTTCGGTAACAGCTATACTCTCTATCCTTTTCTCGACTGCCTCTAACCTTCGCGACATATCATTTATTATATCTAGTGATTCCGCTATTACTTTTTCTGCTTCCACTTTTTCGTGCACTGCCCTATCCATGTCTATTTTTAATCTCTCTACGCAGTTCCTTAAACCTGTAATGCTGGTCATATCGTCGACTACTACTTTTCTCACTGGATTGTCCAGCGTCGTTTGTGACTTACCACCACTTTTCTCCACCTCCTTTACCTTCGTTGTCTTTCCGCTCCTCAACTTTGACGTTGCGTCACTTTTGATTTTGTCCTTATTTATTTAAATAGTACTTAATGTCTGTCGACTTAAAGTCTACTCGGTATTATCACCATCATGGCTTCACGCACGCTGTATCCCGCCTGTTATGCCATCGCCCTAACGTTAATTCACGCACCTGCACTTTTCTACTTACTTTTTGCTTACAAATCATGTACTCCTTATAAACCTCACACAACTCCTTCCTTACACCATCAACTAACTATCTAACGCTGCCATTCTATTTTTCCAATACTGAAATACGCATTTCATGGCACTTCATACGGAGCCTCTCGCGCGCACATGCTCCCTCGTACACAACTACTAACCAAGTCCAACAGCGCGGTATATTACAGTTGTGGATTTGAAGCAGGGATTTTTCCAAATAGAAATTCACGAACGCGACGCACACAAGACGGCTTTTTCCGGACCGGATGGACACTACCGATATAAGAGAATGTCGATGGGGTGCACGGGCTCCCCGAAAACATGTTTGAGAGCGATGACTCTCGCTTTGGCAGGTTTGCAGGGACATGAAATTGAGGTTTACTTGGACGATATTATGGTATTCGCTCCGAATCTCAAGGAGCATGGAAGACGCTTTGTAAGACTCTTTAACGACTGGCCAAGGCTAATTTGACTATTGAGCCAAAAAAATGCCAATTTTTAAAACATGAGGCAAAGTTTTGGGACAAATTGTCCGTGAGGGAAAAATAAAAATGCGAAAATAGTAAAATAATTCCTTGGATTCGTTTCGTATTACAGGAGATTTATCCAAGGTTATGTAAAAATTACTTAGCCGCTCTCCAGACTCTTAAAAAATGACACAGAGTTCAAGTGGGAAGAGCAGCAAAAGCGAGCCTTTAAGATACTCGTGGATGCATTATGCAGTGAGCCGATTCTTACAGCACCCGACTTAGATAAGCCTTTCATCGTATCAACTGATGCGTCAGATTTAGTGATCTTATACTGAGTGATCAGCGAATGCTTACCTTAGATAACCAGATGATTTTGACAGAATTTAAACCATCGAATAATTAGCATCGATGCGTCATTTTTTTGATCATTTGTTATAAGATCACTACCTATACCTAATTTGAACATTCATACTTTGCTTGTAATGATGATTTGAGTCGATGGTTTGAATTGTGTCAAAATCATCTGGTTATCTAAGATAAGAATTGGCTGATCACTCAGTATAAGATCACTAGTCAGATTATGCAATAGGCGCAATACTGAGTCAAGGCGAACTTGTCAAAAATCAACCGTACGAGTATGCCTCATGTTGTCTACATGGTAGTGAACTGCGCTATCCCACTTATGATAAAGAACTGCTAGCGATCGTCTTTGCAAAAGGGCAGTTCAGACCATATCTAAATGGGCGTAAATTCACGGTTGTTACAGACCATGAACTATTGAAACATTACGATACGTCCAAAAAGCCAGACATCTGTTTTAAGAGACTAAGGCTGTGTTCCGCAAACAGTGACAGTAGTAAGCCAGTGGTATATCATGTGAGTGCGAAAGAGACAGTATGGCATGCTGTCTCTCTTGCATTCCCATGGACTTACTGATGTCACTGTTTGCGGAACACAGCCTAAAGGTAAAGTTCGAGGCTACGAGTTCGATGTAGTATATCTCCCGGGCGCATCCAGCAGAGCGCCAGATGCTCTCTCCCGCAATCCAGTACTGAGAGAAGGGGAAGTGAACACAGAGCGGTCGCGTCAAGAATTGTACCAACTGGCAGACGAACAAGAGAAAGAAGGACTAGCCGATAGCGACGGACCGCCAGTGCGTGTATTTAAATTAGGCGCCACTCTCAGGTAAAGGATTCAGGGTAGACCTAAGAAAGTAAATATTCGCTGCTTAGAATCAGAAAGTTCGGACGATAAAGTGCAAAAGAAAAAAAAAACACTATAAAAGGCCCAATGAAGGTGAATCAGATATAAACATTGATGGGCAAGCGGACGGTCAAGCAGACTCAGAATCAGAGAAACCGAATCACAAAGAGCGCCCACTGAGATCACAAAGGCGTACAAGAAGAGATATTCCTATCTTAATGTTTTGATGGCCTTAAAGTGAAGCCTCTAATAGGATTGGCTGTTGACTACGACATAGCTTACACTTGATTGGTCGCTGCCTTCAAAGAGCACTAATTTCAAATTTATTACACAATGTAGATCTTATGATGTGCAAGATCGGAGCCTGGGAGGCGGCGTTCTTGCGATGATGCACTGGACGTTGAGGGGAGAAGGGCGAATATCGTTGTACGCGAAAGGAAGAGATTTATGATGCAGCAAATTTTGATAAGGATCAACTTTATTTTCCATTCGCGAACACGATCTTGATACAAGTTACATGTGTGAGGGAAAAGCTCAGCGTGACGACGTCCGGCTCTCACACTCGGTTAAATCGGTCTGCTCGCAACAGCGCGAGGCACGGAGCGCAGTACATACACTTTCTGGCGCGACGCATGCGCTTCATTCATACGCTACACACTCTGTCAGAGAGTGGTTAAATTTGAAAATTAAATCATGGTAAATAAAAAAAAACTTAGTTAAACTATTAAAAATTAACTTTAGAAATCATGAAAATAAATTTTTGATCAAACGTTGGGCGAAGCGCGCAGGGGGTGGAGCCCCTTAGTAGTACATAAAATATATAATGAGGATGGAAAGGAAGCTGCGACAGTAATAATCACACTGAGAGACGAAGTCATTTTGCAGGGATAAACTGACGAAAAATTGGGTTAGATAATGAAAGAACTGGGAGTTGAAAAGGAGTAAAAACAACACGTAAACCAGCAGTAGTACAGGCGAGGGAAAAGTTGCAAAAAATACGTAAATGACAGCTCGAAAGCCTTCATCGACAAATACCGCAGTTCTCGGTTACACCACAAATATTTAAGCCTTCAAAAGAAATGATAATAGCCGACTGCAACACGCAACAAATTTCGAACCCAAACGCGGTAGAAGATACAAAAGATCAGGGTCGTGGGGCCGAAAGACTTTCAGAAACTACGAAAATAAAGCATACCGCCACGCCAGGTATGGAAGCAATTAAAGAGCTCAATATACACGACCTATTCGAGGGTAGGTCAGACGAATTACGGGCACAAGTAATGGTTGATATCAGCAGCATGATGTACAAGGCAAACCAGGTATGAGAATTGACGTATGGGAGCCTAAAAAAATCACGCCGACGGAAAGAGCACCACACGAAATAACTGTAAAAGACAACGAAACAACGCATAGCGAGAGCGAAAAAATCCCACCAGAACTTTGGAGGGGCCAAATGGAAGTAGAATTTAATGTCCCAACAGAGACAGCTATACTCCCAGATGGATGGCTAGAATTTTTAAACGATGAAGCACGAAGAGAGACGAATAAATGTGCTGTGCCAGACGAAGCAATAACTAAATTAACGGTGTTACCGCACGACCTACCCGGACACGGCCTGTTATACACCTTAATATTATTACATCTCGACATCTCTACCGACAAGCTACGGGCGATTTTACATGACTCAAAATGGCTGCAAAAATGTAGATAACCAGAGGTGACAGAGGAAGTACTCAAATCACAAGCAAACCATGGAAATGGTGATTGCATATACATATTGTCGTAAGAATTCAAGAAAAATGTATGCATACACTTGGCATTAACCAGCGGTACATACCTTTACTCTTACTGTATATTATCAAAAGATAAGGGGTTCTATCACATACATCTAGAGGGCGTGGGCGAGAGTGCACACTACACACCCTTAATACAATCATCTGACGGAAAGGAGCCAAGTAGTAAGCCGAACTGCGAGTCCCACAAAAATTACCAAGATGAATATGAAAGTAAGCAGCGCAGCTATAGTAAAGACGACAGGATAGACCGGGGGAAACGAGGTAAAAATGTAAAAACGCAGTCAGGAGCAATAGAGCAACCGACCGAACCCGAGGTAAACAAAAGCGATCACACTCAAGAGCAAGAAAAGGGAGGCAAGCAGCCGGAGCAAAATGACGAGGGTGACCTCGAAGTAGGTGGAGAGGAAAGCGAGGAAAATAATGATTTAAACGATGCCTCACGCGAAACGGACAACGAAAGCGAAAATGCAGAGAGCGGGGGAGCCATTTACTCGCCGACATTGGAGAAATATAGAGTATGCAGGACACGTTTACCGACAGAAATGCCATCATGGGCTCCAAATGAAGAAGACCCACCTCCACTATAAAAACTGAATAAATTCGAAGGGCACCCATGTAAGTACCTGGAGAACATAGCTTTTATGGCGGTAACGGATACAGTACCT
>JAPYYV010023404.1:0-12010 GCA_030522625.1 Copidosoma aretas
TTTTTCTTGCCGAGGGCGCAAAGTGCAATTTTGCGCCCATGGGCACACTTTGGGCCCGCGAAAGTACTTTGCGCCCTAGGGCAGAAAAAAATTTTTCGCCCGGAGGGCCGAAAAAACTTTTCTGCCCGTGGGCGAAAAGTACTTTCAAGGGCCCAAAGTGCGGCCAGAGGGCGAAAAGGCTCTGCTGCACTTTGGGCCCTAGGTAAGAAAAATAAGTTTACGATGTAGTTTCTCATACACAATCAATATATACGTCTACGTCCGATGATAAATGAACAAAACGGTACATACGTCTGTCACGAATAAATAATCAATCAATGTTGGGAAATAAAATTTCTTACTACTTTCACTAGAATCATCGTCGTATAATTAGCTGACGCACAAAATCGATGACTAAAATTTGCGAACTGAGCAAATAACTCATATGTTATAGTATATATATATTCTCTTATTCTTCAGAAAGCAATTATACAATCATGTAATAATATATTATGTACGATTCACACGTCATTAATAACTTTTTTTAAATTTATCTCTCGATTACAATGATCGTATAGTCTCTCGTCTCCTATTGTCATGAGGCTTATCTCAAAAACTTTATAATATAATTTAAAAAGAAAACATATCACTCGTAAGTTTTGGAACAATAACACTAACTAAAAGACTAACAAAGGAAAAAATGCTATTTTTAGGGCAGGCGCGCATCTCTACAAACACGCACACACACACACACACACTCACATGGAAGAAACGAACGAACGAATGCAACGTAACAACAGAATTATGTATATAGTACCTACAGCAGCGATGTCGCAATCGAACGTAATCACATTAGCCGTTAACCTTATTTTTCACGCGCTGCCTTCCATATGATTCATATCTTGTGCTTGACGTGTTTATAGGTGTAGGCGCGATCAAGTGTAAAAGGAAAAAATTACAACAATAACAGAACGAAAAAACAAAAAGCGCTTGTGTGACTGATTGATTGATTTATTAATTCGCTGTGACGAGGAATTAATCTTTTGGAAGAGCTTGTATTGTGTCGTAAATTTTTCCGCACTATGGAATTTTTTTTTTTTTTATTCCATTTCTCAGACCTTATGGTATAATATTTCCAAACTGTTGCATTTTACAATATTTATGTAGTTGAATGGAACAGAGTATTTTAATGCAATTTTCATTTCCAACAACAATCCAATATACTTTAATATGCCGTTATAACAGATAATATATTGAATATGTCAGGTGCTATTTTTTTGTACTTGATGTCACTTATAGATATATATATATTCTTTATTTTCACGATTATGTAGTAACATTATATTGTCAAACTTGAATGTTCAAACATCATCCGTCACAAACACATGACGATATAATTACATCGAAACTAAAGAGAAACAACTTTTTCGTTACCACATCTGTATGCTACATACCCTTTCTCAAAAAATATATATGTAATTGGCACGGTCAAGATGAACGTACTAGTTTCGAGCCCTTGTATTGTACGTGAGTATGTGTGTATGGGCGCATGTTATTTAATGACTATTATGGTATCAGATGGCTTTCCATTTTCTGTCATTTTTGTTTAATACACCGAGAAAACAATAGCTCGTCGACGTCGACGAAAGATATTTTTTTTACTTCAAATATCGTCGACGGGACTAGTCAGAGGCCGACCCTCTTCTATTTGCCATCATCTTCTATGTTTGCGAAAATCTAGTAATTATTGTTTACGCGCGGCATTTGTTTCATTTCCCGATTTTCTGCGATTGTTGAATAAATTATGAAGGGAGAGGGTTATACTTTTTGAGGATAAGTGTCAATAAGCATACTTTAAATGTGGATGAAGGTGTGCGCAAAGTCGGTAGTTAAAGAGAAAATCCACGTCACGCGAATCAAATCAAAATAATCGATGATTGTCAGGATTAAAAGATATTAATGCAATCGACCCGAGAAGTCGTTTGATACACCGAAAGCTTGACAATTAGCATCTCGACAAAAACTGTACGATGATAAAGTTGTACATTCAAGCGCGGAAAGCACAAATCGAACTTGGAATCTAAATTCTACTATCGTGTGTAAGACCATGCGATTTCTTCCTTATACGAAGCCAAAAATAATTTTCTATTCACATTATATACTTGACATCATGTTGATAAGCCAAACACACACACGTACGGTCGGATATATATATATATATATAAAGATTTATTTGTAACAGAAGCAGCATCTACCAAAACCATTTGCAATCAAACTCAAAGGACGGTGTAAAATAATTGTTTCTTCGCCAAAAGTACACAACGTCACTAAATACATCATGATAATAATAAGAACTATCAGCCTCTTTTTTTTATTTTTGTTTAATTTTATTCATCGCCATCGCCATCACTTCGATTCATCTCATCATGATGATCATTGTCGTTATTTAATAATTTATATCAATATAATTTGTGAATCCGCCTCATAAGAGAAAAAAAACTCTTCGTTTAATCGACAGTCTTGAAACATCTCTCGAGAACACGCCTCGAGCTGAGGTCTCTCGTCTCTCGTCCTTTAGCCATTTATTATGTTTTCATAATATGTAACTGTATTATAATATATATAGAGAGAGGATAGTTAATAGGTATATAAGAGAGCGCGCCATCAAAAGTGTGTTTGCGTTAACGATCGCCCTTCAACCCGTATACAAACAAGATGATGATGATGATGATGATGATGATGATGATGATGATACACTTTTGTAAATCTTTTTTTTTTCTTCTTTTCTTTTGTTACTTGTTTTCCTTTGTCTCCCTGGTATCTAAGTGCGAGTGATAAAAGGTTCGCGGAGTGGCTAAGGGACAAGTGTCAGCAAGCCTTTATGCGTGCGAGAAAATAAAGCAGAAGATAAGAGGAAGCAGGAGAAGATGTAACGCGAGAGTGTACCCGTCGTCGGGAGCGCATCTGTCTTTTGTTCTGCGGACGAGAGTTGTCGTCTTGTGGGCGTGAGTATACACTCGCGCAGTACACGCGAGGGATTCCGCGAAAAATAAATATTTTAGGGTTTCTAAAAATGGTACTTTTTTTCTTCCACAAGATGTACTGCATATTACTAAAAAAAATTCAAGTTTTTTAATTCATTTTCCGTCAATCTCTCAAAAATGCATCGTTAATCCAAGATTATTTTCGAGTGATGAAATATCTTGGATTACCGAGCATAAACTACTTTGAATCAGATTTGGCGCAAAATGTATAAAAAATGCTCGAAAAATACATCGTAAAAGTATAAAACTTGAAATTCGTGCCGGATGGTTATTTCGTCATTTCTCGGATTGAGGGAAAAAAAAAGAAATAGTTTATAGAAGGAGTGTTTTGTAAAACAATTCCATGTACTACTGGACCCTGAAAATGTCTCTATTTGCGGAATGTCTCGTGTACGGTCGTGCTAGTGGTTGGGGCGCGAGTCAAGTTCTCTATAACTATACGTGTGAATAAATGTACCTCTGCTCGGCTACGTGGGCTGCAATTCCGCTTCTTCTTGCGCGAGTTCGTGCGCTTGAAATATGATCCTTTTGCAAAAAAATCGGTAATTAAAGAACTGTAATGCTGTGAATATCATACGCAGACCGCGTTTGCGACTTAAATTTACTCTTATTCATCGGAGTTACTGGAAACAGCGAAATAATCATTTTTCAAAATCCTGCTGAAAACTCGTGTCGCGAATAAAATCCATTGATCATAGTATGGCGATTTTCCATAGCTGTTCGGGCGCCAATGCGTGTATTCTTGTATTATCCATGCAGCAGCGTAAAAGCGAACGTGATATCGTACATATGATGCAGCGATCAATTCGTGCGAGTGAACTGAATCGATCAAGGATATTCGCAAGTACAATTTCGTTCTCTCGTCGCATTGTATCGCTTTCGTTGGCGTGGACACCAAACGAAACGGATAAATGAGTAGATAATTAGAGTGTAAGTGCGCTCATTGAAAAGGAAACGAACCGAAGCTTCCAAGGCCAGTGACAGGCTCCGTCGTACAGCGATAGTGCAGCGATGAGAGAAGAGAGGCGCGCGCGAGATCAAATATTCTGTGATTTATTAATGCCGTCGTTGCTGTTGCTGGTGGTCGTCTTGCGGGTATTGTCGTCGTCGTCGTCGTCGTCGTCGTGTAACTGCTCCCTGAATCCCGTGCTCGAGCCAGCCTCGTTCGCGCGTCCCCTTACTTTTTGCCCCATTTCTGGAAAAGCCCGACCCGCTGGCAGCGGCAATTGGAGCCCCACAGGTTGCAGCGGCAGCTCGAGCTGAAGCAGCAGTCGTTGGGCCGATGGTCGCAGTTGCCGCCCCGCCGCACGCACGCCCGTCTAAAGACAGAGGACCACGAGGCGCGTCTATTCGAGATTAGGGAAATCGAGAGAGGATCTTTTGCCGAGTACCATCGAAACACCGAAACACACACACACACACACACATTTTTCTCGTCCGGGGGGGGGGGGGGTGTGGTTTTTTTTTTCCCTCCCCCCCGCGTCCGGGGGGATTTTTTTTTTGGGGCGGGGGTGTTTTCTTGGGAGCGAGGAAGGGTTTTTGATTTCGAGCGAAAGTTGAAAATGAACTTTTTGGCCGAGCGACACTGAGCTTCGGAAAAAAAAAAAAACAAAAAAACCAACTTGCTTTTAAACTCGGCAAATTTAACACTGGGGCTAAATCATGCGCTTGTTCCGAATGATTTTCCACCCCGTCCGATCCGTTTGAAAATCAATCCGTTTTCCAACTTTTTCCAGATCAGTGAAACGTTCATCGCAAAAACTTGGTCATTCGATGACTACCCTTCGGGTACGATACACGATGAACATTTCGCCCGTTGGCCCAAAGCACGCGCTTATAGTCGCGTTCGAAGAAGACAAACGAAAATTTGAAAAGAAAAAAAAAAAAATACCAATCGAATGAGCAGTGGATTCTTCGTCATGCAGGTTTATAGTGTGAATAATAGTGCTCTTTCGGCACCCGAATGTTATGCTTACTTGTCAGGCTGGCGGAAGAGATTGTCTATCGCGTTGTCGGGGTACTCTGCCTCCTCCTCGGCTGCAATCAGAGAAAAGACGTGAAAAAATATGGCCACCAATGACACCGAGCCGTTACATCCTTGCTTCGCACACGGTCCCGGCACCGGCCGGCGGTGATCAATCGAGTGGAGAAGACGCGCGCGCAGGGAGTCGCGAGGGAAAGAGGGACGAAGAAAGCCGCCGGATCAGCCCGGGAACGCAGCGTGAGCACAGGGTCGCGCGCGAGGTTGATTATTTTCCGCGATCCCCCGGCGCGCCGGTCTTTCGACGCTCTTTATTTTTAAAGATAAAAGACGGGGCGCGGATGCTGCTGCGAGCGCGGGGTGATAAATTACGCCCGCGGCGACGTAATCTTGTTCTGCTGTTGTTCGTTGCCTGTGGGGATGAAATATTTTGGACCGGAGCTGTACGGTGGCGATCGTTTGGTCGTGGTATTTTCACTGCACGAAACATCGCGGTAACATTCGGAATTGTAAAGAGTGCAAAGGGTGATTCCATTTTCTTCATCCCACTTTTGTACCGTCGTAATTTAGGTGGTTTTTTTTCTTTTTTTTTTTTTTTTTTTTTTTTTTTTTTTTTTTTTTTTTTTTTTTTTTTTGTTTTTTTTTTTCTGTTTTGATTTTTTTAACGGTGATTGCCCGACGAGGATGCGAAAGTGCTCGCGCGCCGAGTCCGATGAAAGCTCAAGGAAGAACCGCGGAGCTACCTACGCTCCCTCGGGCGGGCAGCGCCGCGGAAAGTCCATTTTGATTAAAACCGTGACTCTTCCTCTCTCCCCCTCTCTCTCGGCTACGCTCCCTCCGCGGTGAAGAGTCGTGACCTCTTTGCGGGAGAGAATGTAATTTTCCCCCGCCGCGAGGCGTAATGTCACTCTTTCCTCGCCATCGCGACCGAACCACCGCCGTCGGACATTGCGACAAACTTCAGCCCTTCGCAGCCGACGCGGGGGGAGGAGGAAACAGACCGGACTCGCGCGGGAACGACCCACCAAGGGCGAATCGATCGTCCGCGCGGCCTCCCGAGAGCGGCGGACGAGGAAAATCGCTCCCCGGACGGACGAAAGGGAGGGACCGGAACCGCTGAACCGATGGGAGTCGGGAGCCGGGACGCGCGCGACAATGATCCCTTCGTCGTGAATCCTCCGCCAACGGCTCGAATCGTCGCGTACACTTCGGCGCAGCGCGGACAGGGAGCTCTCGTATCGAGCGGGCGCGACGGGCAGAACAGGGAAGAATGTCAATCGTGTCGAGTGATTCTGGTGTGCGCGTGGGCGCGTGTGACCTCCGATAGCCCCGAAAGACACCGAGACAGTGAGTTACTGCGACGTCGAGTTTTTAAGCATCCGCGCGATCGTTACCATCGCGAAGGGGTCGAGGGGTTGTTGTCTTGAGCGTATGATTCTGACCCGCAACCTGATTTCGATTCGTATGACGCCCCGATTTTGAAGAACTACTATTTCGACTTGCATTTTACTTGACCGCCCTCCTGTCCAAGCCCACTCCGCGCGCCCGGCGAACGGGAAATGGATTAAATTGTTCGACGAAACCCCCTCCTCCGCGCGCGTTTTAATCAGCTTTTGATTCACCGCGGGTTCCGTTCGATCGTCATTACAGCAGAGCACAGGGGCCGCCGACGCGCTCGTCGATAATTCAACGACCACCGCGGCGTGCAGGGCCTGGGAAAAGTGCCCGAGGCGATCCGGGGGAAATGCTGTTTATACGCGGAGAAACGGGTATTTGCAAAAGAGAGCCGCGCGCGCGACCGTTATCTGCGATGTGATTTTATGTATACTCATGAAATATTTTATACAACATTTTCACCCGTCGAAAGTTTGGTTTGTTTCAAAATTTAAAAAAACCTTGTCTCATTGCGCTGATGAGATCAAAAGCCATCGCTGCTCCTTCGAATCGTCACCCCTCGGCCCCGGTACATGTACCCGAGGTTCTCGGGCCGTTCGCGGCTAATCCCATCAGAGGGAGCGGATGGATTTACGGGGCGCGCGCGTTTTTTCATTTTCCCCGTCACACCGGGGCGATTCCCCGCCTCACTTCTCTTGGGGCACTTTGGAACGATTAGTTTCCACAGGATATTCCGCGCGACTTTTCCGCCTCTGTCAAACAGGAGGCAGGATCGCCCGATGAATAACAAGCTCGCGCGGGACGAGAAACAATACAATTATGTTTCGGCTCGCGCGCGCGCGCGTATTTGCACGGTTCATAAAACTCGGAGAAAACGCCGTCGGCGCAAAGGCCGTGCGGCTTGTCCTTCCTCGTGCCGCGCGGAAGGCGAGGATCTAAAGCGTCATTTTCCGCAACGAGATCACCGATGATCGATGCGAATCGTGTCGTGAGTTAGTTTTTCGGCGACCGCTGAATTAATGAATAGGAAACGTTCGCGCCTCCGAGCGATAAATCGTCGAGAGCCAATGCACTTTGCGGGCCGCGGGACTAGCACGACTAATTCGCACGCAGAAAGTTTGCCTCGCAAAGATGAGCGCATATACATGTGTAAATGCACGTATACGCAAGCGCTGGGTACATCTCATAAAAGCGACCGCGAGCGGCTGATAAAAATTTATGAGACCGCGACCAGGGCTCATTCTCAAACAAACTCGCCATGAATTCGAAGTAACGTGTCGCCAGCGGGGCTGGATCGCGTACTGGGTTGGGATGATATTTACGAAGGCCTCGAGGAAAACCCATCGCGCGGCGCGAGAGATGATAAAACGGATGATTCTCACAACGAGCGCCGAGGTGTCTCGTGCGAGATTGATGCACGCGAAACACCGTGCAGCTCGCGGTCGGATGGGAAAACTTTGGCCATTCGATCTCTCGACGAGCGGGGCCAAAAGTTTGATCGAACGCCTTGCTTTTTGCTGGAGTGTGATATGACGGTCGTTGCGTTCATCCGTTCACATCCATTGGTTCGAGATAAATTTACGGGGTGATGATAAACAGAGCAATGAATATGCGCATGCACGGGTCACACCAGAGTGTCTTACCAAAATCGACTTGTACTACTCGTGGAGCGAAAGTAAAGGGAAACATCAAGAGATTCGTTGGACTTGACGAATGAAACAAAACAAAATTCTGTACAAGTAGAACACGCGAGAACAGGCAAAACTCTCCCGCGTCTGACCAAAATCGACTGACACTACTTGTGAAACGAATGCATGAAAAGGATCCGACGCGAGCAGTCAAAGATCGCAGATTCTTTTCGGCGCTCACTAAAATCAACCAACAGCATGCACAGCTCTACCGCGTACCACCAATAACCGCTTTTCTCGCGACAGCCCTGCGTTCCGAACAAAAAAAAAAAAAAAAAAAAATACACCCAGCACAATACAAACAGAAGAAGAAGAAGAGAAAAAAGCAGAACCTAGCGCCTGCTGGAGCAGGGCCGCCTCCTCGAGCTTGTCCTCGAGATAGGGATCGACGACGTTCAGCGCCCCGGCGGCGCAGAGGCTGGCCGTCAGGCACAGGAGCCCGATCAAACTGAACTTCATCCTCCGCCTTGTCTGCGCGCGTGGGAGCTGGAGCAGCAGTCAACAGTTTCACCGGCCGTGAGCAATTCGAACGTCCGGTACCGCGCACTCTTCCGATCCCGGGCACCGTATATCGCGCGTGCGACTGGCCGCGAGGGTACAGCGAGTTGTTTTATCCAGCGGCGGCAGAAGCGGCAGGGGCGCGGACGTGCGAGTGGAGCGGCGAAAGGAACGGCCGGGGCTTATATAGACGCGCGGGAGGCGTGGCTCTCTCGGCGCCGCGGCGACGCTGTATGGGCACCACCCGCCGGTGTACCGTGTGTATTATCCCGGGGGGAAGGGGGGGGGGGGAGTGCGCGCACGCGGGAGGGGTGCTGGCCGGGGGCTAATTGACGGCGCCCGATTAGTTTCTTCTTTTTTTTTCCTTCGCCCGCCGATGAGGGATGCGCGTGCGGTGACGGAGTCCCGGGATGTGACTCGGGTCCTCGAGCGTCTTCTGTGCCATTAGTGCCGTCGACCTTTCCCCCGCCCGATCGTCGGGTGTTCTTCGTCCAAAAGCGAGCCCTCGCCGATTTGCCTCGGGTTTTTTCCCACCGCAGCTGCCGGAGCGAAGGACGGCGGGGCGCGAAGGACGAAAACGCGCGTGGAAGCATCCTTGGACGACTTTTTTTCCGCTGCTCGGGGCACGAGTCGCGCCCCGGTCGTGGCGATAAATTTGCGGGGGGGGAGAGAGGATACGAGGGGTGATCATTTTTGGCGGAACGCGGTGAAAACATTGTTTCGTCCATCGTACGGTGTCGATGGTAACATTCTTTCGACGGAAGCCGAACCCTGTTGTTTCAGTTTCGTAAGAAGCGCGACGTACATTGAATTTCGTTCACTCTGAGAAAACGCTGTGCCGAGCTCTCGTGAATTTTGATGGATAATCAAGAGCGTAATGAGCCTGGGGCACGCAGTTTACATTTTCTCCGCGAAAGTCAAAGGGATCGAGGAAACTCGTTACGCTGATGTACTATCTTTCGAAACCCAATTCCCATTTAGAAATTCCCCCGGAACGTTGCCCGACGATGGCACTCCGCTACCAAGGGACGGTTAAATAATACGGTGTACGAGTGAGCGAGCCAGCCCGAACAAAGACAGGGGGGGAATTAAAAGTACGATCCGACGGCTCCCGCAGCCGAGGGATCTTGGATCACCCCCTGCGCGCAGCTGATTTGCATATGGAGGAAAAAAGTCGGGAGGGGATGGGAAAGGTTGGCGGGGCTACGTATATGTGGGAGAGGACCTGATCAACCGGAAGGCTTTCGCTTCTCCGTTCTTTAATTTTCCGCTCCGCACCAATTCAGCGAACCATAGTCTACGATTGCTTTACAGAGAATACGGGCTTCCGCAATTTTTCCCGCCATCGTCATGAAAATATCTCATATCCTTTCGAGAGCGAATCCCCTTGCGGCTCGATAAATCATTCGCCGCGGTCTTGCTCGAATGGAACGCGCTCAAAGGTAAAGCGGTGTATGTTGCAGAAACATCGCCCACTCGGCACATACTTCCTCGGCTCATTTAATTTCCTGCGCAAACACCAGCTATTCACGACTGCTCGGACCACCCTATTTCTCCCCGCCGGCAGTTTCCTGCCAAACAACCCGTCTTTCGACGTTTGCCAAAGTCACTTTGGAAATTAATCGTGCGCCCGTGTCTTCGATTCCTCGAGCGCTGAATCACGCGCGTGCCGGCACGATTGGGGGACGAAAGAAAAAAGTTCATCGGTCCCCGCGCACCCAGTCGTTACTGCGAAAGCCAATCAACCGTAACCAAGTGACACATCGCACCTAATCGGACCGAGGGGGAAAAGTCGCTTTCTGATCCTTCCTACCCTCTGCTCCCCGGCACATTCATCGCGGGGACACTAGCGACACAGCGCGCCCGGAACAATGGAACGGGGCAGAGGTGGAGGCCGCCGCGTCCCCGGGCTTTTCCGCGAGAAATACGACGCGGGCGAGAAAAGAGCGTCGGAGACACGCTGCTGCGCGAAAGAATCGCTCCATTGTCCGACCCGATGTGAGAGGAAGCCGGGGCCCGGTGTGGTGTATCGTGCACGGCTGCCCCTTTTTATTCTCGACGCTCGGGGATTCATCCGTTCGTTCAGCCCCGGGAGATTCGGTGTCAGTATATAGTTTCCTCGCTCGGGATGGGGTTCTGCTTTATTTTCCGTCTCCGAGAGCTGTCGGTGGATATCGATCATTAGAGCGGTGCTGTGGCCGTTTGAGACGACTCTTTACTCGGGCGGGTAGGTATAAACGACTCCGTTCGTGAATGGGGAAATGGGGAAGGTGGAGGGACGAAAGGGAATCGAGGCACGCGGAGCTTGCTTCGGAGGAAACAAAGTTTGTACGATCTTCGAAACCGTCTTCGGGTCGTGCCAGACAGCGTACGAGAAGGGAAAATTCCAGCTGCCGGTGGGTGAAAAAAAATCCGATTTCCTGAACCCACTTCGTCGAAGGGAAATGAAAAAGTATCTCCCCGGCGGACCCGTGGAGAGAAAACATTCTGGGGATGAATAATTTTACGCGCGTGCGGAGTCACAAAGTACGAACTAGACGTCGAAAAGGTATGGCGGAAAAAATTCGAAAAATACGTGTGAGCTCCATCACAAAGGACGCGAGGGGCAGTTCGCTACTCTTCATCCGATCGCTCGGCGGAGACAATTTTACGATGTATGAGCGCTTGTACGAGTAAAGTAGAACATTTAATACAATTTCATACGACTTGCGTAACCTTAGCAATTTATCAAGTTTTTAGCTGTTTTTATTTTTTTTAATCTAGAGTCGTTTTTTCGATTTTCTCTGGAATCATCTTTGAATCGGAAATTTTGACTCCCGAAATAAAAAAGTACTCCCACCTTACCGCAGTAGTTAAGGTCGATAACAAGTCAGACCCACCGATTTCGAAGGCATAACCATTACACAACTCAAATTTAAAAAAAAGAAACCTTTCAAACCCAACATCACAGCACTGTACGAATACAAATTCAGCTCTATACGGAGCAATTTCTCTGCGAAAACATCCCTTTCACTCATCACGCACACGTGCCAACAACAACAACAACAACCAGATCCCTCGCACGGAAAAAAGTCCACATCAAAGAGCCCCGAGAAGAGACGGGGGAAAAAAACAACACCGAATCATCCCCGTCAACCCTTACAATTTCACCCCGATCCAGCCCCACGCACGAAAAATCAGCGTACGATTCGTATCAAAGTCCCTCCGGAGCTAACGAGATGTACGGCGTGCCAGAAAATCAGAAAGCAGGCGGGACGCCAGTGCGTACACCGGGCACTTTTTTCTCGGCTTCTTCTTCTTCTTCGTCTCGAGACGAATCAAGCCGTTGGACTCCCCACCGTGGCCCCCTCGGGGGAGAAAATTCCGCGATTGCACGAGGCGGGATTGGTGGTGGGGGGGGGGGGGGGGGGGGGGGGGGGGGGGAA
>JAPYYV010023404.1:12026-23089 GCA_030522625.1 Copidosoma aretas
GGGGGGCAAGAGAGAAAAAAAAACGTACATCCATATACAAGTCCGCCCAAGTTGGGGCTTCCAGTGCGGCACTGGAGTGTTATTACCGCGCGGGGCTCTTGGCCTCCCTCTCGCGCGTAGCGGGTGAAATTGAGCAACAAGTGCTGCGCTTGACGTCATGCCGAGCTGCCTGTATATATATACATATATATATATACAGGCTGCGCCGGTACACAATACATACATGCGTGAAGAGAACGCGGAGGGACTGGCTGAATAAAAGAAAATAATGCTAGAAAAGGGGAGCAGGGGTGGCAGCTCGATCGTGTGTCTGTGTGTGCGCGTGTATACGTGACGTGACGCTTGATAGAGTTAATTTCTATCGCAGTTTGCGGGCTGTCTTTCGAGATTGATTGGTAATTTTCAGCTCGAGGGCTTCGTTCGTTGGGTGTATTTGTTTTTTCTCCTTTTTTCATTTTCTTTTTTTCTTTTCGAGGGGGAAAAAGGAATTGGAGAGTAGGACGAGATCGGAGTATATAAGACGCCCGCGCGTGGCTATAAATATATGCATATACGTTTGTGGGGATCGGGATGATTTCAGGCTGCGGGGGTGCTCGGGTTTCCGATGTTTATTTTATTCCCACTGCTCGAGTGGCGTGTGTGTACTATTTGTAGGGTGTCCTTTTAACTTTTCTCGCTGCCCCCAAAAATTAACTCGTGATTCCAGAAAAAATTTCCCCGAATCATCAATTACTTTGTGTTGATATTATTTTCGAAATACGGAAATAATTTTGAATACTAGTATCTGTGGAGTAATAAACTCAGTTGTCAACAAAGTGATGAAAGGGGCTGTGAGCGGAGATAAATTCAGTTTGGGAAATTATCGTTCATGCGTTTATTTGGAGTAAAGTTATGCTTTTAATTAGATATGAAAATTAATTGGATCGCCTACAGACAACTGTTATTTTAATTACATGAGACACTCTATCGAGCAAAATATGAAGCGTACAAAGCATATTAAAAAAAAAAAAAAAAACGCAAAGAAAATAAGAAAGTCATCGCGATGTGCGTTTGGTAAGCAATTAGAGAACCAAGTGGTATTGTTTTTTTCGTCAATGTGTTCATCGTTCCTTTCGTAATGAACGAACGAACGGGCGAATGACGTCCATTTCTGCTACTGCTGCTGCTGCTGCTGCTGCTGAAAGTGCTCCTGCCGGCGGTAATTAAATTTTCGGGCATATTGTGCTGTGCGTCGCTGCCACATTGCCGAGAGAGAATGGGAGGAACGTTTTCGCAATGCTGTCAGAAACACGCCTTTCAGTTCACGCCAAACTGGCTTTCGGAGGAAATTGAAGTTTTTTCGTTCTCTTCATCTGTAGGTGCACGAATTCAGGCGGGAAAAAAATTCGGTTGATTGAACCAATAGAAGGCTGCGAAATTAGCAATCAAATAATTGTATTCGGACAAACCTATGGGGATTTTTTGCTAACTTTCATTAGTTCTAACAAATTTTAGTGGCTGATACATTTTGGTCACTGACTCTTGATAAACAACTGGTACAACCATGTATTATTTTTAATTTTCATACGCTTTCGTATAACATTCTTTTCTGTCAGACGACAACGGAATGGATGGAATTATGAGATGGATTTTTAATCTACTGTTAGGATAGTTAAAAAATTTGTTTTGCGCAGGAACTTTTTATCATAGATGAAAATGCAATAGAATAAAAACACATTATACTTAAATTCTTTTTTTTTCGAGTACTTTTAATTTAAAATCATAAAGTTCGAGCACAGATCTACAGAAAGGCCACTAATTTCTTCACATATCAATATTTTCTTTGTTAATATTTATTTTATCTTACCTCACTTGTTACACTTATGTTTGTTTTGCATATCACCTGCTTTCAAGTGTCAATGCTTTGTCTTACCTCACTGGGCTGTTTCTACTTAGTGCTGTCTAATGCCAACGTCTATCGATGCTTCGTCTTACCTTACTCGACTGATTCCACCTAATTTTGTCTGATGCTACTGTCTGTCGATGCTTTATCTTACCTCCCTTGACTGTTTCTACTTGTGTAAGTTTAACTTAACATCTTCGCTCTCATCGGTGCTTCGTCTTTCGCCACCTGACTGTTTCTACTTAACTTACCCAATACATGGCACCGTCAGCTGATGCTTCGTCTTACCTTGATTTTCTGTTTCTACTGATGAAAGTTTCACTTAATATCTCCGCTTATTGATGCTTTGTCTTACCTCACTGGACTGTTTCTACTTAGTGCTATCTAATACCAACGTCTATCGATGCTTCGTCTTACCTTAATTGTCTGTTTCTAATAATGTAAGTTTTACTCAATATCTCCGCTCATTGATACTTCGTCTTACCTTACTCGACTGATTCCACCTAATTTTGTCTGATGCTACTGTCTGCCGATGCTTTATCTTACCTCACCTGACTGTTGCTACTTGTGTAAGTTTTGCTTATATTAACAAAGGTAAAAGCAAAAATAGTCAAATAAATAATTTATTCATCATTATTTTATGATTATTCATAAACACTAAAGTTAATTGTACGTTCGATCGATGAAAAAATGATTGTCAACTTTTCAGTTGACCGACAAAAGCGTATCCTTACAATTTTTCTAAATTTTTTTTTATTCACCATTAAAATAATTGAAGCAACGATCAAACTATCTACTCCGTACCCGCAAACTCTCCCTCCGTGAACACCAATAAGCACCACCGCTCAAACCGTCCCATCAACATAACGACCCCATAATACAATCATCATCACCCCGTCCAAAGATCGTAACTCGTATTCATCACCCTTCACCTGTGCAAGCTGAAACCAAAAAAACAAAAAAAACACCAAAACACCCTCCCCCCACCCCCGTACACGAACTAGCGAGAGGCGCGTGCCCGAATGGGTCTCGAGTCTACTCCCTGGGGGGCCAATCCATCGTCCACGAGGCTGATCTCGAGCTCGCGACCGACGGGGGCGTGCGAGTCAAAGTTGAGTATCGGGTGTCTAGTCTGGCGCTAATTGGCGCTTACGGCAAACCTCAGAGGGGCCGTTCGTCTTGGCTAATAAGCCGGCCAGTCGATACTTTCTCGTGCCCAAGATCGTCAACCCTTGGGTGGATGGGGGAAAAAGTGGCGTATGTGTGTGTGTGTGTGCACGCGCTCCTTTCGGACTCCAGTTTTCAGGGCTTGTTTTAGAAACGCGGTGAGCTCGGGGGGGGGGGATATAGGATGATCGATGCGGTCGTCTCTCCATACTCTGCGGCTTATCAGTGCTGGGAATATTATTACAATTGATGAGTGGGAAAAATTCGTGATGTACGCATGAGGTTCGAAAATAAACGGAAATAGTATGGTGTCATTGTTTGCTCGCAATAAGTATATTGTGTGAAAAAAGACCCGACGAGTCACGCCCACCGATGTTTATAGCTTCCTCGAATAATCGTACCTCCACGCGGCCGGTCAGATCGCTCGATCAAGTCCTTAAATCCCCTGAACGTTGCAATCCCCTCTGGAGAATCAAGGGTACTGGTCCATCAGACGTAGATAAACAGTATGGCGCGTGAAAGATAGGCTCTGCAAACACACGTCATCGGAGCCGCGTCTCAATCGTCCGAGGGATGAATACGTGTATTGTTATTGCGCCTGGCAAAACCAAAGATTCGTCGGTTGGGAGGAAACATTTTTCTCTTTTCGTCTTTTCCAATAGTATCGGGGATCTTTTGCGTGGGTATTACACTTTTCTACCTTTTTTCAGACATCTTTGCGATATTACATGAAACGAAAATGGGGGACAAGGAATTTCAGATCATGAATTAAATATAATTGTTGTTCTTGTCAAACTCCTAAAAGTTGTATAAATCAGAAACAAATAATTCACACTTTAACTCATATTGGCTGCTGTGTATATCTATTTCTGATATCCAACGAAATATTTGTAATCGAAATAAATGCTGCAATGTAGTTGAATTTCAATCATTTTATTTTACGTCCACAAAATCAAACGGAAAAAGGAGACGGTACGAATAAAAACAAAAATTGGAGTGCCATTAACAATGCAAACAACATCAATGTCGATCGTTATTTTCTCATAATTATGAACTAATATTAAATTTTATTTCTTCATATGTAATTTATAAGTCTTATTTTTGTTACAAATGGTTTTCTTAAATAAATAAATAAAATAATCGATGAAAGAAGAAAAAAAAACGATAGTCACCGACATCTAGCGGTGGAAGCTTGCAAGCTCGTCGTAAGCTTCGATAATCGTGAGCTACTCTACGTGAGCCAGTACAGTATCTACCGTACGATAGTAACAAGTTGCACAAGAATCGATGCATGGTAATAATACACTACCCTAACTTTACAGTGTTTTACCCAAACGCAAGTGCACTTGTTTATTAAATATTTAAGGTGCAATTTCACAAGAGATCGATTATCTATTTTTTGTTGCAAAATGGACAATTCTTCTCCAGAACCTTTGAAAAACACGACGACAACGGCTCATCATGACTTCGGCAATGAAAATGATTGCCGAAACTGCATAACCAAACGATAAAAATACGATCAACTCGGTGCTCAAGCTCGCGTTGCCGTCGTCGAAATCTCTGATATCGGTGTATTTGTACTGAATTGGTGGTCTGTCGTGATCGTTGTTTATTGAAAAAGTCTCGTCCATTCTTTCGAGCAGAGCGCTCAATCTGTTCCTCAAAGAAAAGCTATCCTCAAAATAATAAACCACACTTTCAGTGAAGAACATGGCCTTGGATATCTTCATTACCGGTGAACCGTCCTGGTACCGATTTTTTTCCACATACATGGTCGCCATTTCCAGTGTCGCGACGCAAATGACGTTTTGGTGCTTTATCAAAGCATCGAAACAGTCGGCTTCGTTTTCGATCAGTCGAACTCTTTGCTTTAACTTTTTAACTTCAGGATTACCATTGTTGCGAATAGCACATTCATAATTGATCATCAACATCAGTAGTGAAAATCCGGAATCGTGTATTTCGTCAAAGCTGTCGAATGATATTTCTCTCTGCTTCACTTTTACACTGAAAGCTGTGGGGTACATGTATTCCATGTAGTAACACGATAATATGGTCGCAACTGTAAGAAAATTAAATATAGTTGAGTAACAAAAAAAAATTTTTCTTTCGTGTAAGATTAAATTACTATAAAAAATACTATATACGTATGAATAACAATCTGTCGCACACTTTCGTTGATCGCAGCTTGGCTACTTTACCAAAAACAACGACAATAATATCCCATTTGTTCCAAGTGCTATTAAATATATTCAATTTTTTTATTGCTGTCATCATCGAAATAATGGAGATGAAAGTAGTGATGATAATCAGTACTTTTAAAGAGATTTTCTGTTCTTTCTCAAACAAAACGGGAACTACGGCTACAAATTGCCGATAAAATCTGGGGAGGAGGAGCATATGATTGCGACGACTCAACTGAAGACTCTGGGGCACGGATAACATGGTTATGTCCCCAGATTTCAACTTAATTAGACTCGTCCCTATAATATCCGAGACAGAGAGTTTTTTATCGACTTGTATGTATTTTAGTGAAAAGTTGAGCGAAGCAATAGCCATTTTAATTTTATAAAAATGATTCCCCGTCACGCGAATATCTGCATTCTCATGTTTTGTATAATTTATATAAGGCGGATCGCGATACACCATAAGTTTGAAGGGATATCCATTGACGTTTCTGGTTTTGTCGGGAAAGATTTCTGTTCTGGATGGTAACAGTACTCTTTTGACGTGATTGAAAAATGGATTGAAAGAGTGAAGAAACTGTTTACTTTCGTTATAAGACACCAGCGAAAAGTCCAAAAATTTTTTCGACCAAGCGTACCGCAAAATTTTGTGTATCTGATCTTCGCTCGTTGAATCGTCCCTGGAAAAAATTACCAAAGTTTTTGGCAATACCAAAGGTCTAACGACAGCGTACAGATGGTTAGTAAAGTGCTTGATGCCGGTCTGTTCTCTGGTCAACAGGATGTACAACGATGTAGCTCCCGGCACACGAACGTGTCGCAGTCTGTTGATTTCATTTTCCAATTGGGCTTCTTCTACTACAACAACCGAGTTCTCATTCGTCAACTTTTTCAGTATCATTGTATCGTTTACAGAGAAATCGGTAAAAATTGTCAACCATTGAGGTTTTATTGTTGAAGAAATGTGGTTCGACAAACAGTCCAACCATTCGCATGATAAAACTGGGAGAGAGAAAAAAATTTGACAAGCGCAGCTGATGAAAAACTTGAATCCTAGCATTTTTAGTTATTGCAGATTGACGTAGAATTTATTCGCAAACTGACTTTAACGCCACTGAATTTTCACTTCTTGTCTAATGCACGTTGCGCAACTTAGCGCAAATTTTTTCCAATCCTAACGAGCCAATTTTTTCCCACCGCAATACTTCACGGACAAGGGTAAAAATTATGAACTTTGTTAGAAATTTAATGCTCCAGCGTATTGTTCGTCACTTGATTCGATGTATTTTAAAAAGACGAGCCAATTTGCTACAGATGATGATAAAAAGTCACAAATAACTTAATTTGTATTCAAAGATTGCGTTAAATCCATTGATACACAGAATATGGCGCGTATTTTACAAAGAATCACTGATGAAGTTCCTATTCACTTTTCTGATGATTTTTTGAAACACTCGCGTATTACTGAATTAATAAAAAGTAACAAAGTAACTACTTATGTACTTCTTGACACATATTTTTAACACAATATGTAATGTACCATATGACCAAGGCACTCACCAACGTCTACCTTGGGTCGCGCAGCACTGTAGCAGCTTAACTTCACTTCTCACTCGCCCGTTTTCATTACTTACTTTTTATGTAGAAACAGATGGGCACTTCTCCTACTTACTTTTACTCAAGTATATTTCTCCACTTAGCATGAGCACCCGTTGATCCTTTTAGTGTATATTTACCCTTGTAAATTGAAAAACAGGTCTGCGAAAATACTTTGTTCATCTTCAATTTCGTAAAATAGACGAACGTACATGATCGGAGATGATAACTTGCATCACGCCAAGATGCATATTTTTAGGATTATATAAAATACAAAACTGCGTAAAAGTATGCATGATTATTCAAATCGACATCTGTCCGTACTTAATATCTACACTCAAACAAATTTTTCATTTGCTGTCAAAATTAGAGCATACATCTTCTATCCTGTACATTAATTTCATCCTGACCTTGAATTTTTCATCGTAAGTATCGGGAGCAATAAAATAAAATTCGGAAACTAAGTATACTTTATTTTGTATTTACTTACCATTTAATAATGCGCTCTTTAATGTGCATAATAAATAGGAAAGAAAAGTGTAATTATTTTAAATATTTATCAGATAATAATTATTGAGGTACATAATGCAAATGTTAATGAGAAAAAAATAAGATTTATTAAACTCCATGTACTTACAGACTACATAAAGCTTCTCATAAATATATATACTACTGGCTTGATGAACTGTTGATAGTCATCTATTAATATATCATTTTTGTTATCGGTATCAATGATATTTATCAATCGCTGATTCGTTGTTTATAATATTAGTTTTGATGTTACTTTGTTTCGCCACAGCTGGTGCGTTTCATTGACTTTTCAAAAAATCATTCATTTTCATACTATTATCATACAATCTCTACAAACATAGATTAGGTATAGTTTTGTACTCAATAAATTACGTTTATTGATATGAGTAATTTTTTTTCAAAAACATAATTTTCATGTTTTCAATATATGTTTCCATTCAAGCGCAGTGATCTATAATTAAATGTCTAATGTACAATATTATTAAATTTCTCTAAAAAAGTTGTTTAAAAACGTATTAAGTTTATTCATATTATATACTATATTTACTCGTTCCATCGTAAGCCTATTTGCTGAATCAGCACAAAAACTCTCAATAAAAAAGAGGTCTAAGTTAAAAAATTTGAAAAATGTTCTTTCGGTTTCATTGTTTCTCCGTCGTCGAAACTTACTAAAGAGGTTGACCATGAGATACGTTAAAAGTCAAGCACAGAATTGACCTTTGAGATGTGATTTGTTTAATACACGGCGGAATACAACACATTACAACCCAGTAACTTGTGCACCGTAGTATCAGTACCGTAGTGTCAGTCGTATAATAAGATCATTGGTGATAATCGAATAACGTCATTTTTACATAAGACCGCGTGTTGTCCGACTCATATATCTACGATAAGACACTGAATTGCTTAGAATCCGTAATATAATAAACACCTTTGAAATAATATCACATCCCTACTCAAGGAACTATCTTGATCCCCCCCTAAGAATTACCCACCAACCACGTACCATCACGCGCTGTAATAGAAAAACATCCTTTCGTATACCACGACAAGCATTATACCATCTATTAAACAATTAACCTACCGGCACAACCTTACGGCAATGATACACCTAGTATTGTCAGCTTTATCGTTACTCTGTGATGTTCTCTGGCTATTGTTTTTGTTCATTCGCAATACAATATACTTAAATCAACGGGTCGAAAAAAAGAAAAAAAGAAAATCTTCACGACTTGCACCTATTGTTAACAGGATACCTCTTGAGCAGTCTGCGCGTCACCCTCTGGTAGATACGAGCGTTTCGTCTCTCGTGGGCTCGCTGACGCTCGTCGACGTGCTGCTGCTGCCCATCGAGCAGCGGCTTCCGTTTGATGCCCGGCGTATGGACCAGAAACGCGCCGTCGAGGATTATTAGGCGATAATTCATTAGGCACATTTCGAACATCTGCGATTCGCGAAAAGCTTTCATTGAGATACGAGGTATGTACACGCGGTGTTTTGAGTCGAGCGGGTGAACGATAAGAGTAGGTACCTGAGTCATTTTGTCCTGGCGACCCTCCCACGTCATTTCCTCGGCGTATAAAGGATCGTGCTTCGTTCCGATGAATATGGGCTCCCACCTGTTGTTCGGGTACTCCCGCCTGGTGATGATGAGGGGCCTCACCTTGCCCGGATCCGGTTTCAGTATCCATCTGGTCTCGATTCCGGGGAACCTCTGGCAGTGGGGGCACAGAAATCTGAACCGAAATGCACACCCACTTAAGCTTCATCGTAATCGTACAAACTAACAGGAAAAGCACGCAGGTGCACTTTGAGTGCTGGAAACGAATGTTGCATAAACTAGGAAAGGATCTGTTTCTTTTTGAGCGCCTAAGAATGATGGATCTCGTTCGATCAAACGGACACTGTTCACGAGATAAGCCTTGCATTGATCAAAATCGCATTTCGTATGAAAGTATAAGTTGATGTAAAGTATATACATTAATTTGAGCCTCATGAAGTTAAAAATCAAAATTTGTAGAAAATTGTATCCAACTTCATTTTTAATTTTAATTTCCTGAATCTCGAAACTACGAGCAACACAGTATTATGCACGAACATTCCGGCAAATTTTCACGCGAGCACGGTCGGCGCATCCCGCCATCAACATACAGGGCCTCGGTCGGACCGAACGAAACGGCGCTTCCATCAACTTGCAGGCAAGAGCAAAAAGGGACGGACCAAAAGAAAAGGAGACACAAAAAAAAAAAAAAAAAAAAAAAAAAAAAAAAAAAAAAGAAAAAAAACCCGCGCACACCCACCTGTGAAAATAGACGGCCCGGCCGGCCCTGAGCGCCTCGAGCAGCTGGCCCTTGTTGGCCGGCGGCGGGAGCTTGGCCTCGACCTCGAAGACGGGCAGGACGAAGGCGACGGCCCTCTTGGGCGCCCGGCCCCTGAGCATCGCCGCGAACCGCGTGGCCAGGCGCTCGCTCGGCAGGAGCTCTATGTCGGTCACGAGGACGAACTGGGTGGGCGCCAGGGAGCGGGCGACGTTGCGCGCCACGTTGATCGGGTAGAGGATGCCCGCGCGGTGCCGGTCCGTGGAGTTGGCGGCCCCGCGCTGGAGATCGCCGGCCGCGCAGTCGCCATCGGGGGGTGAGGGGGAGGGGGGAGGGGGGAGGCTAGGGGGTCTGGAGCGCGGGAAGACGAGGTGGACGGAGACCTGGCGGGGGGAGATTCGTGCGTTGGCGGTCATTTTTTACGAAAAAAAAAAAAAAGAAAGAAAGAAACCTTTGGCCTCTGTCGAATAGGAATACGATTCGGGGTGTGGTTGTTTTCTTTGATTTTAGATTTTTACGAATCTAATGGTGCGAGCCGACCGGGTACAATTGTGTATTTGAAATTTTTAGTCCCTCACTCCGCATTTACATCGTACAATGGACAAAATAATATTTTTTTTTGGCGGAAAGATCGATTCGTATTTTTTTCCGACAGAAACTCGAATCGTACCTTTTTTCGGCAAAAAAGCTCGAATCGTATTCTTTGTCGCAAGAGGCACCGATATGTAAGTACTTAAGGTGAATCGAGCATAAATATAGGCCCTATTTTAAAACGACTGTTAAAGTAAATTGCTGACATTTAATAACAAAAAGTCGATTCTACACCAAAAAAGGGGTGTTTTAGGTGTCTTAATAATTTTTTTTTTTTATTTTGAATATTGTATGTTTGGATTTTGTTAACAATAGAGATAAACTCAATTATAATGAACAAAATTTTTTGTTTTTCTTCCGATTTCAATTTTTCAAAGCTTGTTTTCTTCCTCAAAGGGTTTCGCACAGAGTTGACGAAGAAATTTTCGAAAATATTTAACGTGTTAAAAGTTGGGTGCGTATTGTTTGTACGAATACGTCAAGAAAACG
The DNA here is from genome assembly GCA_030522625.1 of Copidosoma aretas. Classification (NCBI taxonomy): domain Eukaryota; kingdom Metazoa; phylum Arthropoda; class Insecta; order Hymenoptera; family Encyrtidae; genus Copidosoma; species Copidosoma aretas. Next base: position 22,787 of record JAPYYV010023404.1, read on the forward strand.
TGTGAAAATTCACAGATCATCTAAACAATAGCACCCAACTTTTTACACGTTGAGTATTTTCGAAAATTTTAACTCTGTGTAAAACCTTTTGAGGAAGAACACAAGCTTTGAAAAATTTTAATTAAATGAAAAACAAAAAAATTTTTTGTTCATTATGATTGAGTTTATCTCTATACTTAACAAAATCTGAACATACAGTATTCGAAAAAATGCGCGCGTCGGACGCGTGACAGAAGCGAAGCTTCTACGCATTATATCGTAATAAAAAATAGGCCAATGCATTTAAAAAAAAAGCTTTTACAA
>JAPYYV010023406.1:5284-19771 GCA_030522625.1 Copidosoma aretas
GGGCGCAGGGGTTCGAGTGAACTCTGCCACTATATGTAACGCAGTGCAAACGCGAGCACTGCTCTGGGGTATATAGTATACCACTGGAGCAGAGGGGGGTGGGGGCGCACGAGAGGCACTCCAAGAGTTGCGCGTACGATGGTATGAAAAAAAAAAATCAGGTTCGCGACGCGCGTGGCCGAGCTGACGCCCTGGCTTCTCTCCTCCGCTCCGTCCTCGCGAAGAACAACAGTTCGGCGAGAACTGGAGCAGCGACGTGGGCAGCTGCCGAGGATCGAGTCGAGAAAAATACGAGCGACGCGAGGGCGGGCTCCGCTGCAGCTCCTCTCGTGGCTCGAAAAAAAGAAAGAGAGAGGGGGACGCTAAATCTCGGCGAGAATGCGTTTTTTCGGCGCGCCCCTTTTCTTTCATTGAGCGTGTAACGAGCGATCGGGGTTGCCGCGCCCACGTGGTGATTAGTGTTGTTGGCTGCAGCCCAGGAAAGTAGTGTGGGTAATTGAATTTTCACCGCTTGGTGCGGAATATTTTTTTATTTTTTTTACGTCGACACGATTTGGTGCTGGTGCGTGTGATAACAGTAGTTTTCTGCAACTAATATAGATGCAGGTGTTGCGCTGCGGTAATTCAAGTTCAACGCGTGTATAATTAGGCTTGATGTGAGTGGCTGATGAAAATCCATAACCCGGCGATGGAGCACTTACTTGCGGGGGAAGCGTTAATTGGGGGTAGGGAGGGGTTGGCTTCCCGACGTCGGAGGTGATGATTATTTTCGCGGAAGCGGGTAATTTGATGCATCAAGCGTGCAGGTACTTACTCTGTGTTCACGTCTAATTATGCGAATTTACATTCTGTTTTACGTACGTGTAGAAAATATACATGGGTGATTCCCACATAACTAGCATCCAGGGCTCTTGCACCAATATTTAAAGGACAACGAATAAGTTGAAAGTGATGAAACATGACCAAGGTCACAAGCTTTCACAATCATATAGTCTTGAACCGATATCTTGCCTCCTTCACGAAGAAAATTGAGAAAATAGGGCCAAAATGTCAGTTCCGAGCCATGAAAAATTCTACTGGTGAAAAATAAAGCTTTTTTGCCCAATTTACGCTCGTACGATATCAACTTTAGTATTCACGGATCAAATGTATACTGTAGTTACATTTATTATCAACCACTACGTACAAGTATTCACTGAATACATTTCGACCCACGATTTGCACTATAATCATGGTTTGAACAAAAATTGCTTTGAAAAACGCTGCAGTACTACCTACAAGTTATATTTTGAAGTACAGACCTAAAGTAACGAATACACATGCCAGTGTTGTTAGGAACGTTTACCCTTGGATAGATAAGTGAGTGTTACATTTTTCGTTTTTTTGCGCGTACAAAATTCGGTCAGTTCCAACCCCACCTACAGTGACCACCAAATGTTCTCGTACAGGTACAAATACTATATTTTCTTATGCTATTTGATGGTATTAGATATTCTGTGAGTGGAAAATTCTTTGTGTTTTTTTCTACGAGTAGTAAGAGCACAATCCAAAGCTCAAAATGTCAGTTCTCCGATATTATCAGTTCCAACCCCCCTAAAATACAAGTCCGTTTTTTTCTCACTTTGAAGGAATAGATTTTTACGAAACTTTTGTTCCAGTGATTTGTTAAATTTCGTTTTACCAATCAAAAGTTATAGCGGTTTAAACTGAGACACATTCAACTAATGAATCCTGTTCGGATCAAACATCACAGGCGAGTAAACTTTATCTGACTACTTTTTTGCAACTTCATTTTCAATCATGTCTGCTCCACAGTAGTGACTTACATTTTCACCAGAGCAAAAAGTGTAATTATATAATATATAATCCGTCTGTTTGGAGCAGGAAACAAATTTTAACCATAAAACGAGGTTAGTCCAAGTACTTTAAACTATGCGTGCAATCAATTCTATGTGTACGTAATCAAGTTTCCAGACCAAATCAAACACCGAAAAGCAACTTTAATAGCTTCACTGTGAGTTTAGTTTTATTTTTCAAACAAATAATCTGTTGATGTTTCAGTTGTTTATATACAGCCCTCTTGAGGACACTAAAAATGATATAAATTCAAACATGATAAGACACATCTACAATTAACACGTACGGCCTAAACAACATAATTAATTTAACAATAATACTTACAAAATAAGAACTCAATTTTTCAAATTACCACGATTCGTTCATTTATCGCATGATATTTTTCCCCTATAAACTCTAAAAAAATCCTGCAAAACCCATTTCTCCACTATTTCCCTCATACGCAAACTGTAGGAAAAAATGTCCGTTTGTATTTTATCAAAAGAATCATTGCCATTGAAGCAATATTAAAAAAAAAAAAAAAAAAAAAAAAATACAACTCGGCCAATAACTCCCAACACTCGAACTCGATTCGATTGAAGCAAAAAACCGTTCTGTACCAGTGGAAACAAAAAAGCGCAACCCCCATCAGGCTACGCGATTGAATCCGCACGACTATTAATAGCAAGGATCCCCCTCAAAGAATCCAACACAAGGCCGCTCATCTCTAGCCCGCCAATCAAAAGGAAAAAGAACGAGCCCCCCAGGCCCCTCCGCCGAGAGAAAGGAACGGAATTCCAGTCGTCCGGGATCCATATCCACCCATCCCCCCCTTCGACTGCAGCCCAAACTGACCCTGTCATTACCAAGAAGGCCGATGGCCACGCGTTCGAAATTACAGCCGTTGCTAATTTGCGTGCAGCCGATCGGCTTAGCTGCTCCGAGAATTACGGACCTCCCCTCCCCCCCCCCCCCCCCCCCCCCCCCCCGCCCCCAACAAACCCTTCGCCTCGCGCCGCCGAGCTATTGGCTTTTCCCTCCCTCTTTTCGGCTCGCCGAACATCCTTCGCCCGGTCGTTAATTCCAGCCCCGATGGGATTCCTGCATAATATACGCCGCAAAACCGGGGGGGGGGATTCCTCGGAAACAATTGCCGCCGCTCGCGTGTCTCGCCGCGAGAGTATAACACGCGGCGCGTTGGTCCCCCCGCGCGGCCGGACGCCCGGGGCGCGAGCGTTCCCTCTTCGCTGGCGTGCCGGCGCTCGCGGGGCTCTCTCGGGCGGCGTGGGAAAACCCGGCCCCGCGTTTTTCATCCTCGGCGCGCAGCATCGTCCCAACGTCCGCGCGGCCGGCGCGCGCGATCGAAGGGCATTATGATGGTTCGGGATGAGCGTTGACGGGCGGATACAGAGTTTGCGCGCGGATCGATCGGCTGGCGATCGGCGGGGGGCTAATAACCGGGAGGTACTTCGGCGGACGCGTTTGGGACGTGACGGGGGAATTATTTTTTGAATTTGTAACGACTGGGGGGGGGGGGGAAGGGGAACGCGGACGATTACGTATTTTTGCGCGGTGATCGCTGGGAAATTGGTGAATTATCGAATTGCGAATTTTATGTTTCGTTCTCAATACTCTTTGTGTCGTCTTTACTGGTTTTTCGGTCGAAACTTTTTGCCGGGACGGAATTACTATTTTTTTTTAATCATTCAGTTCCCAACCATTTGGAGCCCAACGTTGAATCGTATTATCACTGTACGTTATGTTGGTTCTTTCTCACGAGTCTGATCACCTCACACAACTTATATATTGTGTGAAATAAAAGAGATTTTTGTTAGAAAAAAAAGTAGAAAAAAAAAGATTGCACACTTTTGATGGATATAACGTTACTTTTTCACTTGTTACTTCATCGTTAAACGTGAATTTCTGAGTGCTATTATTATTGTTTAAAATGTATGTTCGCACAGTTACAGTGGAAAATTAAATTTTTTTCAGCAGTAAAAGAGCCAATAAAAACCTCTACGAATGTCAATTGTTGTTACGGTCACCGAACAAAAATAAACCTACTGACTAAATTTAAGCTCAACCGTACGAAAATTCTACTACTTACAAAGAAACATCATGCAAATATATGTTGGTAAAAGTACAGCCTACAACTGGTACATCGTAAGGCTGATGCATTTTTTCTCTCTCTCAAAAATACAAACCCGTCCATGGTTTACATCCACCGTATCTACCGTGAAACGGCAGCCGCCCCCGAAAAGAGGGGCACGGCTCACACCGGGCAAACCAACAATGCAGAGGTCCGCTCCGCCAAGTTAACGCTTACCGCGCGCAGGGCTATTATTTCCCGATTTGCTGACGCTACGTTGGTGTTTCATCGCGAAGCTCAGCAAAGTCGGAGCTCCGGCTTTGCTTCACGGGGCTCTGATTCGCAGCGGACTGCCGCGGAGAGCTTCGATCGCAACGTTTCCGTGTATACATCGGGGCCGATTGTCATTGACGCTTCGATGAATTGAAAATCGCGTCGACGCCCCCGCGGGGGAGCAGAATAACGCTGTCTCTGTTGGAAAAACTGTTTTGTTGTATAATCCACGGAGGAGAGTATAAAACCGTGTATAGAAGTCGAACACAAAATGTGACTTTCGAAGCGCTATCTTCGCTTGTGTAACCGCAAACAAAAAATCATGACTTTTGGAAAATAATCGTTCATGGTTCGACCGATAAATTTTGAACGAATAGCATACAATCTCAACGCGAAAGAAACAATCTTCGAAGATTTTTTATCCTCCTATTCGTTACAATTTCTTCGCATAAAACATTCGAGTAATCTCGATCCGACTCGCTCCATCACAATTTGTAATACACGCATGATATAATCTAATTTTCGCTCGCGTACCGTGCACGCACCCCAAATCGGATTCACATTGGATCAATCACACCATCGATCTCTCGATTTGTCACAAAACCCCGCGCGTTAACAAAAAACACGCAATCCCGCTCGACCATCGTCTCTCAAACTCCAGGCGGTGAATCCTCCTCGAGCTGTCTTAAGAATACATATTTTCAACAAGCCCAAATATTTCCATCGACAAGCCTCTCTCTTTCTCTGGTAATACACCCTTCGACCGTGGATGATCAGCCTCCTCGCGAGTTCGACGTTAAACCGCGCGGCACCAAATCCCAATCATCCGAATCAACAAGTCGAAAACAGAACGCCCGCATATCCGTCCCCTTTCCACGGCTGCGGAGCGAGCAAAACAACCCAAACCGATGAGCCGCGCGCGGGCGCGAGCTATAAATACAGAGAGCGGTAATAGAGTGTACGCCGTGAAAAAGGGGAGCAGCGCCGCTCGGCCGCCCGTACGAACGTTGACGAACGAGCCCAGGGCGCGGTCGGCTGGTTCGATTATATTCTTCCCCGTTTCCTCGTTGGCGCTGGCATCGCTGCGGTTGTTGTTGTGCCCACAGCCGCGTCTTTCCGATTCGTGATCGCGCGAGGATCGTCGGATCGTAGACGCGAGTCCATGATTGTACTATGCGCGCGCGGAGGAGGGAAAAAGCAGAGGAGCCGAGCGAGGGATCGGAAAGAGCTGGGCGCGCGAACGAAGAAGGGTGGACGAGGGAAAGTCGCGGGCGAGAAAGAGCGTGCGGCGAAAATTGTTTTTTTCTTCTCTTTTTCCAATCCCTCGGGCAGAGTTTTGAAAGAGTCCGTGCGATCCAACTGAAACGAGTCGATTGCTTTTCTCCAATTTTACAGGCGCAGCAGAATGTTCATCCATCGACATTCTATATGATTAATTCATCACATTCGTTCATTGATTTATTAATATTTTTCTACATAATATTATTGTTCACACTATACGTTTCATCTTACCCATCCATATGCATCTTGCACTCTAATGTACACTCGGTACAAGTACAAGCTGCACTAATGTCGAATAAACTTAAAAGTAAAGTCAAAGGGAACGAAGACTTCAGTTTACTTACATCTCGCCAACAGAGCAGCATTGCTAAAAAAATATAAAAGAGCCGTCGATATACGATACCGTTGCTGCACACGGGGGCCCGATATTGATGGCGAGACAAAAATGAAAAAAAATCCACAACCCCGGAGGAATAATGACAGAGCTGTAGGAATAATTAGATGCGCAAAGGCTGCCCAGCCTTGAAAAGTCTCCGGCCGGTTCCCCGTTTGAATTTTCGCTCGCGCGCCCGAGCTCGTCCCGCGCGCGCCGGTCGTGCGGCAGCCGTCCTCTCGGCGGGGGATAAAAGTTTCGGATTTCCAGCGGGGAAATCGTCGGGCTTAATTCGGCGAGCCGGTGCCCGAGGAGGAGAGGAGACGTTTTTCTGAAGTTTCGTCGCGGCGCGATCGATGATGGAACTTTCTTTTTGGGGTCGGGGACAAAGGGTCGGCGAAGGGTGCGCTTTCATCCGTCCGGGATCGTGGAGCGCGGGGTTTTTCGGGATTTGGTTTTTGCTCGCGGACGAGTGGAAATTTGAGAATTCACTTTTTACATTCCTCCCGTAACGTGGTGAAATTTTATGCAGGCTACATGTTGCAAGTAATAATAATTATAATCGCATGTTGAAAGGGCATAGCGTAACTGCTGAAAGACCGCGGCACGAATATGATTCTGACGCATTATTCTTTGATAACCGTTTAATTTATCATGGTACAATGTGTATCAAATAATCGTGTACGTTATTAATTTACGAAGAAAAGTTGTATAAAGAAAAAATGTATACTATGCATCACTTTTTTTAGATGGACGGCACCAATCCAACTCCCTTATTTTTACCCGTGCCAGGACGATGAAAATTTTAAGAATCTATTAATTTTGAAATCATGAACTCCCTCACAGTTATCTTTACGCCGGCCAATCGTTAATGTGTTAATCTTCACAATTCTTACAAAACCAGTGTATTTCCACTTTGTTCTGTCACACGTTCGTTATCGACTCGTTAAAAATGTGCTTTGAACTGTGAGACAAGTGAGCTTTTACCACACGTACGTACGTACCTTGAATTTCAAAAAACTTCGACTTCCGACAACATCCGCCAAACGAATGACAAATCCTATTCATCCACGCGCATTTATCTGCTGCATCTTCGTTTTCCGAGATCCACCATTGAATAACGAGCGACGACTATATACATTTATACACCCTGTCCCCCGCTCCGAAAGGGTGGACAAAAAAATACGCACAAAGCAAACCCGCGCACAATGCGCGCCCAAAACGGGACTCTCGCGCACGGCCGAGAGGCGGACGCTGCGGACAGGGTTAACGCGCTGAAAAATTCATTTTCCCGGGAAAGAGCAGCGGCGGGAAATACATTTTACAGCGACGCAAAACGAAAGCTCTCCATAATTCAGCGCGGCCATTCCCTGCCGCGCCGATATTTACCAGCAGGGCTCGTTGCTCATTGTCCGGAAATGGGCGAGCATTAAAAATGCGTGCACGCATTATCTTTTTATATATATATATATATATATGGGACACGCGAAACGAATCCCCGGCGAATCGCGGATGAATTACAGAGTCCTGCTCCATTGGCGCGGTATATTATTATTCATCGCGCAAAATCGTCGAGGTCGAGCGTATTTTCCGGGATTAAGAGCCGTATACCCCTTTTTTTTTCCTTTTTTTTCAATCCCCCGAAAAATCCCAAAGTCGGGACACGGCGGTAAAACGTGCGTCCGATGAATTCATACGACGGACAGAGGCTCTGAGAAAAGCAAAAAACCAACGATCCAGGTCGTGAGATGAGTTTCGTTTCGGTACAAGCCATACCAGTACGGATGAATAATTTCGAATAATCGTCCCGCACCGGCTCCGCTCGTCCCAACACCGGCGGAAAAAAAAAAAAAACGACTCCAACGCTCCAAATCGACGATTCGTTCGCGAATAGTTTGTCGTCATCTCGATCCCTCGCCACCGAGCTTACACGCGATACATTTACGCACACGCGGCGAGAGGGCAGCCGTCGAGCCGCGCCCGCGAGACAAGAGTACAGGGTTGACGATAATCGTGGTCGTCGCGTGCACTCGGTCCCCCGCATCGACCCAAGTGTACCCGCGAGGCGTGCGTGCGCGCGCGAAATATCAGCGCGATGTATGCACGTGTACACGTATAATAACCCGGAGCCACGGGTTCCCACGACGAGGAGAGCCATCACCGCGGGCCTCGTTCCGCGCCATTAGGGTATTTTTTCCTTCTCCTCCTCGACCTCGCCTTCCCAAATGAACGGTTGCCTAACCGCCGGCGTCGCTCCTTCTCCTCGGCGTCGTTTCGGGAGCCTCTCTCCGCCGCCGCTGCACGCACGCTGTGCTCCTCGTATTATATATACATATAGCGGCCCGAACATCATAGCCAGAGCAGAGATGAAAAATGACAAGACGCGGGACTGTATATACATGTATATGAACCCGGGAGGGATATGTATATACATACACGCGAGTGGGGCCCGAAAGACGATGATTGCCCCGGCTACGCCTCCCTTGCGTGCCCGGCTACCTCTGACTCCTCTCCCGCGCGCGCTCTGTGGGTATTATAACCTCGGGGGGAAGCACCGCTTGCCCACTAAACTGCAGCTCTCGGGTGTATATACGTATACGTTGTATACGGCGTACCTGCTTCTTCTTCGTCTTCCCCCTGCATTTCTGTCCGATATCTGCTCCATTTTTTTCCCCCCCCCCCCCCCCGCAATTTCGAACGATTACCCCCCTGCCCGCCCCTATATACACGCTGCTGCCTCCTCTTTTCCCTTTCCTCGCTCTGCGCCCAAGGGGCCGCGGGTATATATGACGGGCGGCGGTGATTTTAGTGGCTATTATACAGACGGATGTATAATATTGCAGTTCGCTCGCCCCAGTGATCGTTTTGCTACCCCCACCTTCTTCTTTTTCAAGCTACAGGCTACGGATGGAGAGTCGCGTTTCTCCCGGGCTCGCGGGCGTCGTTTCCGAGGTTTTTTTCTTTCCTGGCAGGGATCGATTGGTTTTCGCATTCGTATGATGGTGTTTGCGCGCGGGTGGATTTTCAAACTCAAATGTTGTTCCGCGCGGTGGTCTCGATGGACCCGAAAGGGCCGGCTCACCGTGCAGCACCAATAGAGCCAGCCCGGAGGGCAGTGTTCGTGTAAATCTCTTTCTCGTTTCTGTATTTATTTACTCGCTCTCTCCGCGATTTTGCCCGCCCCTCTCTCGGGCGCTCCGCAGTTCCCCGCGAAATATTCGACTCGCCGTGAGAGGCTCGTTTTTAAAAAAAACGATCGCCCCGACGATGCTCGCGTTGCAAAGAAAACAAAAAACGCTCCCGATAGCCGTGCGCGCGCGAAGGGAGAGGGAGGAAAAAACGCGAAATCGAACGGAAGGGCCGCAATCGCCGCGACGCGCGCCGAGGACGGGGAAGAAAAAGAGGCTGGCTCCGTCGGCCCGTACGCGGCGTTTCGTGCACATAGCGACTGCTGAAAACCATCAGTCGGCCCCCGCCCCTGGCTGCAGCAGAAACGAGGTCAGTAACTCGATTGCGCGGGCAGCGGACCTAGAACGGCCGGGGGGGGGGGGGGGGGCACCGGGTGGGGGCGGTTTTCCCGCCCTCCCCCCCCCCCCCCCCGTCGTGGGGGGCCGTGTTTCCGGGGGTGTATCCAACCCGGGGTGTACTAGGTGGTACGGCGGTAATTCCATTAATTCGGCCGTAAATCTTCATTTTCTCGGTTACCCGAGCTTCAACTTCCGCTCGGGTTGCGTGCGTTGGGAGGGGCTGGTGGAGTAGGGGGAAGATCGGTTACTGGGAATCTCCTGGTTCGTGGGCTGGCAAGGAAGATGGGTTGATCTTCGGGGCGGTCGAGGTAATTATTATTGGTTGTAGTGATTTGTGCAGGATCAACATTATTTGAACATGACTATGATTCAAACGAAACCCAAGGATGAAAAAAGAGTTTCAGAAATGTAACTATGTTTTTTTAGCTGCACGACCGGCAACAGTTTACATATACATTGAAATGTTCGCGAAATGATTAAGTTTCTCATTGCGACTTTCACGTTTCGATCAAAAGTTACCATGAAATTTCTGTTATAAATAATGGTGTATTCAAGCTAGTTTTCCCGATAATTGAGTTAAAAAATCGTCTTTCAACATAGCTTACAACGCAGTGCAATAATTACTACTCAAAAAACATACTCAACAAATCGAAAAAAAATTTCACAAAAAATAATCGACAAATCTTTATGATTCCTCCTTATTGTTTACACTTTAAAAGTATCGGGTTTACGTGCGAAATAAGAATCAGGTTATCGAGTTTTGGAAGTGAGATTGAATTTTTCCTAAATACCGATAACGATTTTCACAAAATCTCGGTCGGAGTACTGTATGGCCTTAAAAATAACGAAAACAGTGAATCAAAGTAGAAAACGAGAAAGCTGGCATGCGCACGCATATACATGTACATGCCCAGCGCGCGCGCAGCCGCCAATCGACTGAAATGACTATCCGCGACGTAGACGGCGGAATAGCCGCGGGATAATGAATGAGAGCCGGCCCTATGCTCCTCCCGCGAATCCGTATATCATATACACACGCGTCCACCCCGCGCGCCTTCACCCGCACCCGTGTAGCAGAGAGGTGGTGGGGGCTCCGCTCTTGAAAATCCTCCGGCGCGTCGGTCCGTTTTCCAGCTGGCTGGCTGCCGGCGTCGCAAACTAGCCGGGTCGGACGCGCGCATCGCTGTACGTACGCGTATATACACCCCCTTCGTAACCCTGTATCTCTCTCTCTCTCTGCCTTCTCGTATACACCATACCCGTGCACGCGCTTACGCCGAGCGGACCACCACCGCCGCCGTCCCGGTTATCATCCCTCATTCTTCGCGCCCACTCGGCTCGCGGTACACGCGGCGGCGGCGGCGGCACTCCCCCCCCCCCCCCTTTCGAGAACCCCCAACGGGATTCTTTTCGTCGGCGTCGCGGCCCGCGGGAAATTTAATTCGCGCCTTCGGCGGATCGTTGTCGGGGCTTATTGCTCGCGCGCGCGCGGCCTACCCCCTTTTTTCGGAGATGGCGCAGCAGCGGGATGTGTTTTTGGTTTTGAATCGGAAAGCGGCCTGTCGTCCGCTGCAGGCGCGCGCGGGGGTGTTTTCGCTGTCGACGGGAGAGGTAGCCCGGTGTTGGTGAGTATGGGAGAGGTTGGGGTGGGGGTCATGCTGCGGGAGGGCGGTGGATGATCGGGGAGCGCGTGGTAATTTGATGAGCAAAAAATGATCGAGTTTTCCGCTCCGTTGCCCATCGGGTGCAGCGATTTTTGTTTCGTCGAAAATTTGCTGATTTTGAAATCACGACGACATCGTCCGTTATTTAGCGGGTGGGGTAATCCAAAAACTGAACACTAGGCTCAAAAATCTTTGAAAACCGTCTTGATCAAAATAAGTTCAAAACGTTATTTCTTAACGCCGAAACTGAAACTTTTTTTTTAGTGGGATGGATAGAATGCTGCGATTAATTTGTCACCTAATTATTGGCTGAGTAAAAAATTTTGGTCTGCAGACATAATGTATGTTGCGAATATCTTTTCTCGCTTTTTTCTTTACTGAGCACACTTGTTGTTCAAGATCATATAGATTTCGAATGCAAATTAAGTAGGTTAGGTCACTCGAATGTCTTTGACCGTCTTACTTGACTCGACTGTTTCTACTTGAATTTACTATTTCTGCATTATGGAGGATTCTTCATGACCAAAAACGTTGAAAACAAAGAAAGATACGCTTTAATAAATCAACAAGATCAAGTATTCAATAATTTTTTAATTCACGCGTAATTATGATGAAAAAAAGGATCATCAGAATTGTATCTTTTGCTATGAAAAAATACTCTGGTGCCTCCTAGTTTTCATCAATCACGTATGCAATAAAATAAATTATATTATTATTATTATTTCTAGTTCGATGACATAAAATTGTTGCCTCAAAATTCTTTACACCCTTTTTTTTTTTTTTTTTTTTTTTTCAATCAATAGCCGACCCTGAAAAGGCCCAACACCCCGTCTCTCGCACGCACACGAACATAGAACGCTCATAAAATTCCTGAATGCCCGCATGAACCCCCTGTCCCTATACACACTTTTTTTCCACAAAACCGCCCCTACCGCACGCACTCGGCAAAAAAAGATGTGTATATTTTTCCAACGCGCGCACTACACAACCCACCGCGGATCGATATGCGCGCATACATACGGGGGGCTCTCATTGAATGTTAATTGACTTTTTCCGCGCGACAGACTCCGCGTCCCGTTAAAAATCATCGTGTTGCGGTACAGTTGCGCATACAGCTGCAGCTGAGTACGGGTAATTATCTAATTGCGCATTCCCTTTTCTCCATATATACCACACGCACACGCGTACACTGGACATGCGTTAATTAATTTTCGAGCCCCACACCTGCACACCCTCTCTCTAATCAAAATCTCAACGCGACAAAAACACGCCGGGCAATAGGGACGAGTCGTCGTATCCACCCGATGACTCCTCGTCCGCTCGTACAAACGCGCGTACGTGCACACATCGGCGCCGACCTGCCGAGCATAAATTTTACCAACGGGCTTTTTAATCATTCATCGCGCATTTGCAAATATTTACGATCCCGCGGGCAGACGCTCGCGTCATGAAAAATTCACCGTCGCCCGTCCGCCGCCTCCCATCACTCCCGCGCGCAAATAATAAACCCCGTTCGGCAGGGCGCGCGCGTCTGTGTAAACACTTGTGGGCTGGGTTTAGCGCTGTAATACCGACAGTCCGCACTGTCGGGCTACTTACAATTATACCCGGTATGCGTACCTTGCAAGCATACCCTGCACTATAGCCCTTCTCGCAGCATCAATCACGCCTCGATGCGCTGCTATGGATACATACATGGGGATCGTTGGATATACTGTTTTTACTTTTTGCTTCTCAGTTTTATCTCCCCCCCTCCCCCAGAGGTAGAGCGGGCACACATACGCGCCCGAATACTTGTCCTTCATTACAAGCGAGCTTGTACCCCCCCGCGGCTACGCGCTTAACGACATAATCGCATGGTGTACACCGAGTGTATGCACTACCGTGTGCGCGGCATAATTCGCGCGTGAGAAAAGGCTGCGCGCGGGGAGAGGGGCGTATCTCTTCGAGAACTCTCTCTGCAGGGCTGGATTCGTCGTTGGGTGTGCGCGCGGGGCAAGGAGACCGGCCGGAGCGCTCCTGTAATTTTCTGCGCGCGCTCGCTCGTCCCGTTCCTTCTTGGCTGTCGAGTCGGAGGATGGCTGATGAGCGTTTTTTGCTCGAGTCGGGCGAGGAATTTTCAATGATTGATTGTTGCTGACCGCATTGGTTACCAAGGTCGTTTGAGTCGCGGGCATGTATGCGCGATGCGCATCATTGAGTGTACGCACGTTTGTTTTGCCCTTTTGTTCTTCTCTGATCGAGTCGTGCGGGACGTTGTGCAGCGCGTTTGAGGGAAACGAATTTTTGAAAAACCGCGTGAAAAACCAGGAAAGTCTAGGAAAATTGATGAAAGGTTATTATTGTCGGGGTTTTTTTTTACTTGAAAAACAAATATCCGTGTTCTCTTGGTCAGTATGGGGGGAAAATGATGTTCTTACTTTTCACGAAAAATGCTGATCAATATTTTTTCTGAGTTAACCACATAGATATTGATGGATTTTCACAGATTTTCATTGTTTCTCGTGGATTCTCCCAGTTTTTCACGTGGAGATTTTTCCGATGGGATTTGCATGAACTTTTATTCAACTCGTACAGGCACTGTCTTTCTGCGTGCCTTCGTGGTGAGATGAGTAGATATTTTGTTGGGACAGACACAGTGAATGCATTACACTAAATTTCTTTTTCTTTTTTAGTACGCTTGCATATTAAAAATTTACGAAATTCAAATACATGGATCAGGTATCCACCTTCTCCTATGTTCGTCTTACCTCACTCGCCTGTTTCTACTTAATTTTGCAAAGATAGACTCGTTCATAAGATTTTTAGCAATTAACGAACTAATAAGAACAAAATAATTTTTTAAACATCTATATAAATGGTTAATAAAAAGGGAGTTCTCAAAAGTATGAAACAATTTGCAGGTGACTCCCGCACTTATCAATAATAAAGCGTTCTAGAACAAGAAAAAAAAATGATTTTCAACTTTTCACTTCAATAACGACAAAAGTGTAAAAAATCCTTACAATTGATCGAGAAACCTTTTTGTTTCGTCGAAATTTTTAATTATATCACTCTATTACTTCAGCAGTGATCATTCCGCCAGTCGCGCAACAGCATGTACCGCTGCTCCGATTGATAATTGCACCCTCAGCTGTTGTATACGGTGCGTCGAAGCTGTACATGCTAATTCAATCACGTCCGTCGCACTGAACGACGAGCATTAGAGAGTCAGAAGCGAGAAAAAACTTCGCGTCCGCGGGGCGAACCGATCGATCGGCCGGAAAGTTTCGGCTCGCGAAAAGTCGGAAATTCAAAGGACCCCAGTTCCGGCGGGAAAAAACCCGACTGCGAGAAAGATCGCGAGCGCTGAACAGTAGGGAAAACTTCCCTCGCGAGCACAAAGCCGCGCGAGAGTGTTACGGATCCTGATGTGATACCTGGGGCGGGGGGGGGGGGGGGGGG
>JAPYYV010023409.1:0-14922 GCA_030522625.1 Copidosoma aretas
GTCTCGTTCCGTGTTTTTTTTTTTTTTTTTCTAATGCTTTCCGCCGCGCCCAAACATTATTTGCGCGCGGAACGTTGGTTTTTTTTATCATCGACCAAGTGGTGTTCAAGTCTTGCCGGGGAGGCGACAACTTTCCCTCTCCGCGAAACGGTAAAAATCCCAGACGCAACCCAGTATCGTCGGCATACCTGTATATCGATGGGATGATGCTGCTGCTGCTGCTGATGATGATGATGATGATGATGATGATGATGATGATGGTACAGATGGTCCCAGACCTCGTCGTAGGCCCCGCTCGGCTTGGCGCGCCTGCTGGGATAGGACGGGGGCGCCGGCAGACTGGGCATGACCATCGCCGAGCCCCGGCGCTCGAGGTAACTGCTGGCCGTGCTGCTGCAGGTCACGGAGCTGCAGCGCCTGTGCGGACCCGCTCGGCTGGATCGCCTCGGCACGGCCCCGAGCAGTGCGTCGTAGTCCCCGGCGACCGAGGCGAAGCGCGGCGGGTCGAACAGCGGGGCCCGGGGCTCGATCACCTTCTCGTGTTTTTTCAAGAATGGGAGGACCATTTTATTCTCACGGATACGCATATACGTCGGGTGCATTAGGTCGATCGGAGCTTGCGGCTGTTAAGAGCAGTCGCGTTGGGGTTTTTCACAAATTTGAATGTTCACGAACACAACGCGCGAGAGAATAATTTTACGTCGTTAGTGTGGAAGCCGAGCGCATCGTGCTGATGATTGCTATGTGCATATAAATATCCCTGAAATCAATGGAGACCCGTTCGATGATGACGCCGCGAAAGATGAATATTGCGCGTCGGTAAAATATTGCCGGACGAAAAAACGCGGTGTTAAAAATTATCCGATAAAAAACATCGGTCACGTGCAACGGCGTGGCTATTCGCGGCGCTTATTGGTTCTCACCGCATCGCAGCGGCAAGTGGAGCGGAGAAGAGAGAACGAGCTTCGGACAAGTCGGAAAGAAGATCCAGGGGAGACCTGTTGGCTCCGCGCAACGTATTATATCCCCCGGGATTTCCGGATAAAAAAAGGAATCACATTGATTTTGGCATTTTAGGACGAAAAATACTTACAGCGATATATTTTCTTCTCAAAAAACGTATCCTCCCAATATATTCAACCAAGATACCTAAAACCCGAAAAACGTTGAAACCGAATTTTACCATGCAAAAATTTCGAAACTCAATATATTCTACCGTTTCTCGTTCGAAACGCAATATTTTTCGTCTCAACGAAACGCAGGTTTCTCGTCCACGGCGCAGGAAAAAATGAAAAGTAAACGGACGTATATGTAACGCGTCACGGGATACATATGTATACATTCTGTAGTGAAATTATTAAATTCTCTGTGGATACGTTATTATTGTGCTACTTGTGTTACTAATTATATTATATAATTACATTATACACGTAATTAAAAACTACTCTATTTAAGTTTCAAGTGTAAGATAAGTTTACTTACGAAACATAATCTCCTTCTTTCTTACTCTATTGTTGATCGCTAACTGCTCAGAATAATAATACGTGTTCACTCGACGAATAACTAGACCACACTGTGAGCTTAGTCAGCTGAGTGAGTCAGTGCCCGGTCAGTGGTCAACTGGTCACTGACCTAGCAGAGGTGCGCACACTATACTGCGCATTGAGCTGCGCAGCTCACCTGATGTTTTGTCAACAGTGTGATCTAGTCATTCGTCGAGTGAAGAAGTATTATACGGACTACGGAGCAGGGAGCGATCAACAACAGACAAGGAAACGAGGAGATCACCTTTTGTGAGTAAACTTATCTTATACTTAAAACGTAAATAGAGTAGTTTTTTAAAAACGTATACTTCTATAATTTAATAAAATAATTGGTTATATTAATGTCTTGATATTTAGTTATTTTATTATATAACACACATAAATATTTTAATAAACATAGACACATAATTTACGATCAATGTAACAGCATAATCAACACTCGAAATTAAAATAGAGTAGTTTTTTACAACGTATATGGAACATTTCACGAAAACTGCGATATTTCATGGAGCCTATATTTATAAACAACGCATTTCATTATTTTGGGTCAAAACTTTTTTCAAACAGTGTACACTAATTTTCTCTATATAGCCTTTTTAAAATTAAGTTGAAAAAATAATTCACCGTGGCCGTAAAATGGAAAAAACAGGCCCAAATGTCATTACCTTAACGCGAAGAATTAAAAATTTTAATTTTTAGCAGCTTATACTGACTATGCGTTTTTCAAACATCTGAATCATTTAGCATACTTCTTAGTACTATAGGACGATAGCAAACATTTTTGAAAGTGTACAAAGCTTTTTAATCGTGAAGCCTAGTTTTGACACTTTTGAGTTGCGCGTAACGAATGATTTGGTAAGACCAAGTGGTCCATTCTTTGACATTTGGAGTTTACCATTTTGTATAGTAGAGCGAACAAGCATACCGACTAATTTTTTTCAATTAGAAATTCGAATGTGGCTAGTCATAGTGTCATCGTGAATATAGAGAGTTCTGCTGGCTGAAATAAGCGATCATTACGGTGATGCCCCTTATCTTTGATGTATTTAAAATTATCAATTTGATAAAAAGGTGTTGTACGAAGGCGTCCGGTGTGCATCTTCTTTATTTCCAAAAAATTACTATCACGGTAATGACAGACGTAATGCTTTTTTGAAGTTTTTTAAAAATCCTATTTAAATTGACATGTATTTTCTTAAAATGACAATGGAGCCGGGCCCAAAAGTTTCCACTTAGTTTGGACTTCGCATAACGCAGAAAAAATAATCAATAAGTTTTGAAAATCCTATTTTACACGTCAAAATATCCCGTTTTTCGTGAAATGACCCAGATGTAAGTATATATGTACCATAGAGCACGGGATTTCGCTTACATCGACGCAGAGCGACCTCCGGGGTCCGCGAGCGGGTTTCGGGGGTAGCCTGGCTATGGCCTCGAGCGCCGCAGCCAGAGCGCGTTCCTCGGCCTCGGCCTCCGCCACCGCGGCTTCGGCTGCCGCCTTCAGCCTCGGGTCCTCCAGCTGGCGGCTCGACTTGCGTCTGCGCTCGTTAATTGTGTTTGTTTGTTTGAAAACATCTTATTTCTTTTTGCATTGAGAAAGAAAAAAAACGATTACCTGCTCTTGCAGATGACCAGCAGCACCATGAGGCTGAAAAAGCCGCTGAGCGTCGCGGCTATCCTTACCCCCGTCATGACGTCGTAGGTCTTGTAGAACTCGATCTTCATGAGCTCGCGCTCGCTGAGCGTCGGCGCCGCTTCTGGCATCGATGATGTCGTCGTCGTAATCGTCGTCGTCGCCGTCGCCGTCGTGATCGTCGTTGTTTTATTACTACCGACGCTCGTCATCCCTGAAACACGACAAGTATACAGTCCGTGAGATCTATTTTCCGCTCGAGGCACTTGCTCTTTTATTATGATCGAATAATTACATTTATTTATTTATTACTCGTCGAATAGAATATTATTAAAAATCATCCTCGAACCATACGAATGTAGAATACGTATCGCACCCCACGCCGTCATCCGCACAAAGTCTGCGAGCGAGTACATTATAAGCAGATTACGCAGTCAGCTAACCAGCGTCGATATAATTACTCATCGAAGTTTAAATTAATACGGTCGAGCGAGCCCGGCTGGCAAATATATACGTATACCGCCCTGGAAATGCGAGAAATTTCAAAACTAGCACCGCAAGCCTCCCCTCACCTCCACCTCCGGGCCTCCGAGAGCGAGTCGTGCTACAAACCCACACCATATAATATACTCTGCTCGGCCCGCATACTTTGCACAGTAGCAGCGCGCGAACTTGAGCGCGCCATTGCCTACTCGACTCTCGCCCTCTCTCTTTCTACTTTCTACTCTTCGTTTCGCCTGTTTACTCTGTACACCCCGCCCCCCTCTTGAGTGCAGATCAGCGCAAATATATACGCGCGCGACCCTTTCGCTCGTTCGCAAAATCCTGGGAAATGTCGCCTCGGCGGAAAATTTCGGCAGCGAGCTCCTTTGAGATACTCTCATATCATCTGGGCTTTGAAATACTTGTAGCAGTTGCATGAGTATTAAGATCATCAATTTTTGTAAAACTGTGTCGAAGTTGTAAATGAAAAAAAAATCTCTTGTCTGACCATAGTCTGATCTTTCTACTGGGTCCGAATTTTTCTCCCGCTAACGAATAACGAGGTCGACTAAACTTTTTTATATTGTTATGTCGGTCACGTAAGCCCGCGAGATGTATTTTACACTCGATATCCATGATGATTGTTATTTTAAAATCGTACACGCAGAATTATCGAAAAAAGTCCCATGTCCGACCAAACGTCGATTTTTCCACATGGTTGGAATTTTTCACTCTCTAACGCATAAAAAGAGTTAAAAAAAACTTTTTTATGTTATTATGCCTGTTACGTAAGCTCGCGAGATGTATTATACACCATTGTGATTATTATTGTGAAATTGCACACTCCAGAATCATCAAAAGAGTCATACGACCGACCGAACGTGTCGATCTTTCTACTTGGTCCGAATTTGAATTCTTTCACAAATAACGCGTTTGACAAAACTTTTTCATACAATTATGTCAGTTACGTTAGCCCGCGAGACGAATAATAAAGTCGATATCCATTGCAATTTTTATTTTTAAATCGTATACGCGGAGGTAGCAAAAAAAGCCCCCTGTCTGACCGAACGACGATCTTTCTACATGGTCCGCATTTTTTACTCTCTAACGAATAAGGAGTTGCACAAAACTTTTTCATACAATTATGTCAGTTACGTTAGCCCACAAGACGAATTATAAACTTGATATCCATTGAAATTATTATTTTGAAATTGTATGCGCGGAGGTAGCAAAAAAAGTCCTGCATCTGACCGAACGTCGATCTTTCCACTTGTTCAGAATTGTTCACTCTCTAACGAATAACGAATTTCATATTGTTATTTCTGTCACGTAAGCGCGCGAGATGTACTTCATACTCGATACCCATAGTGATTATTATTTTAAACCCGTATACCCAGAATTACCGAAAAAAGTCCCCTGTCTGACCGAACGCCGATCTTTCTACATGGTCCGAATTTTTTACTCTCTAACGAATAAGAAGTTGCACAAAACTTTTTCATACAATTATGTCAGTTACGTTAGCCCGCGAGACGAATAATAAAGTCGATATCCATTGCAATTTTTATTTTGAAATCGTATACGCAGAATTACTGAAAAAAAAACAAACCCTGTTTGACCAAACGCCGATCTTTCTACTTGGTCCGAATTTCGCCTTTTTCAACAGCTTATACGGAAAAACTTAATAATCTTTTCATAGCTGTGTCAGTCAAGCAGGCCCGCGAGACGTATTGCGCACTCGACATCCATTGTAATTATAGATTTGACATCGTACAAGCAAAAGTACCAAAAAAAGTCCCGCGTCTGACCGAACGTCGATCTTTCTACTTGGTCCGTTTTTTTTTACTCTCCAACGAATAAAGAGTGCGACATAACATTTTCATATTATTACGTCCGACACGTAAGCCCGCGAGACGTATCGCACACTCGATATCTATTGCAATTATTGATTTAAAAGCGTATACGCGGAGTTACCACACGTCTGACTGGACGTCGATCTTTCCACTCGGTCTGAATTTCGCAGTCTACAACACCATTACGAGACAACTCATCAATCTCAACCTATGTCAGTCCAGCAAGACAAGCCCGAGGGAAACGAGGCAACGTCCCGAGTCGACGATAAACCCTGAGATCTCCAAACTCGCGGGCCAAATTAGCCAACTTTCCTCCGTAATAGGTGCACATAACGTGCACGCGTCGCGGATCTCCTCTTTCTCTCTCTCTCTGTATCCCCGCAAAAAGTTTGCGCGTTCGGCCCGTCGTTGGGTCGCCCCAAAGTGAAACCCTCCCGATAAAACGACGAAGGCAATTTTCATACCATCGACGGCACGAATAAGGCCATGCGCGAGGCAGACGCAGTTCGTACCGCTTGCATTATAAAACTTGGATCCCCACATGGACGCATATAATGTACCCACCGCGTGCGCGTCGATCACAGAATCTTACCAAAAGCAGCCGCGAAAACCGCGACCTGTACGGCTCACGCGCGCGTTTTCCCGGCGCTTATCCCGCGCGCACGGGAGCTTCGGGAGCCGCATCGGGAGACGAGAGAAAGAAAAGCAGCGGGTCGCGGGACCGGCGGGTAAATAATACATCGCGCGCGAGGTGGGGGGGGGGGGTGGAAGAAGCTGGAAGAGCAGCCTTCGGGGTCACGAGCAGAGAGGGAGGGAGTGTAGGTCGTGTAGGTGGGTATAGTGGCGGCTGCTGTCGAGCAAAGGGCCACGGGGGGGGGGAGGGGGGGTGGACCGGCCGTAGAGCCTCTGCCGGGCTCTCGCGGGGTATTGATTCCCCCTTCCTGCGCCCGCCATCTCCCTTTTGAGCCTACG
The DNA here is from genome assembly GCA_030522625.1 of Copidosoma aretas. Lineage (NCBI taxonomy): Eukaryota > Metazoa > Arthropoda > Insecta > Hymenoptera > Encyrtidae > Copidosoma > Copidosoma aretas. Next base: position 6,483 of record JAPYYV010023409.1, read on the forward strand.
AACCTCGTGCGCGTGTATATAGGTGTAATTCGCGTGCGCCAGGGATACTACTGCTGCTACCGCTGGTGGCCCGAAGTTCGAGCCGCCTATACCTGCGCGCGCTGGATTGTCGACCCAACACCGCCTGTACCCCCGTTTTTTCGCGCGCCGTGCCGTTGTTGTTCGTCGGCGAACGCGGCTCTCGTACCATTCTTGTCCTCCGGTAAGTGTATTTTTACCGGACAAAAAGCCGTGGTTGCGAGTTGCCCCCCCCCCCCCCCCCCCCCCCACCCCGGCGCCCCCCCCCCACCCCAGGCTTCGGGAAGCCCCCCGCCCGGGGCGCGGGTACACGATTTTCGAAAACTCCAGCGCCGGGTAACGGAGGAGAGGTTTTTTGGCTTTTCGTTCCCCCGTCGGCGGAAACTCGAAAGCCAACTCGGTTTTCCCCGTCCGCGGGCAGGATTTTTTCTTTCCTACTTTGGCGCACGGCTGAGCGCCGGTCGAACGCGTTCGGCTGATTGTTTAACCCGGACGCTGAGCTAAAGCCGTCGCGCAGCAGCAGAGGGACGGAAAATATTTGTTTCCTGCGACGGGGGGAGTGAAAGAAACACACACGCGAGGGAAAAACGAGACGGAGAGACGGAAGGAAGAAGGTAAGGGCTCTGTATCGCTGGGTGTCGGAAAGAGGGAGTCCGGGGGGGTGCCGGTGACAAATGTCTTCCGTAGATGATCTCGCGCGTCACTTATTCCTCCGCACGGTGTTTTGCGCACCAGCTCGATCCTTTCGGGGTATTCCTGGCTCCGGAGCGCACACACGATGCACAGCCAGAGCGGGGGTCGTCGAACTCTCGGCTCCGCGGGGCTCGAAGCTCTTGCGCACACGCGACGCGATATTTCCGGGACTCGTTCTTCCCAGAGCCGAAGGATCAACCGCGTGTCCGTGTGTGCTCGACCATGCGAGGCCGAGGTGGAAATAACGCGCGACGGATGATCCCCGAGGTTCTTTCCGTCCTCGTTTTCGATGAAACCACCGACCGATGGATCGTTCGCGCCAACTTTTGCGATATTCAACGTGTCTGTGGCAAATAAAAAAAATAAAAAGTAGAATCGGAGGGACGCCTTTTCCTTCGCCCTTCCGATGCTTTTCGTGGGTGGAAAATTTCACGAGAGCACCCGCAGTATTAGCAGCGGCAACCTGTGGATGGCGCACGTATGATACTCGGCAAAAAAAGGGACTCCGCACGGACGGTCGACGCTCTTTACCCCCGGAGCGGAACGGAAGAAAGCGAGAAGGGGGGAGGGGGGGTGAGATCGCGCTCTTGCTTTTTACCTTTTTTTCCTTATCGTTCGAGCGCGCGCTCGCATTCTTCGCACGTACGGAGTGCCCCGGCTCCTCCGTTGCTCTCCCCCTCCACCGTCGACGAGGCGGTAGCAGCAGCAGCGGATTCGTACCGCGATACGGGGAAGCAAATGAGATAGCTTTCGTATTTTTCCTCACCCTATTTTCCCTGCTCGATCGTTTCAGCATCAGCTTCGGGCCAGGCGTGACTGTGTATCGCGCGCGGAAGCGTTTCGCGTTTGGAAATCAAACGTCTTTTTTCAATTTTTATTCACATCCGTGACAAGCGATAATCTTCGTCAGCGGTCAAAAAAAAAGACCGTTACGCAACGTAAATTGTTCGACGGTTTATTTCAGTTTGGAACCGTAGGGCTCTCCCGCTGCAACTGCGGTTGGAAAGTAACATTTTGTTCATACTTCCGTGAAAAATGAATCGTTCACGTCCAACTTACCCTAAAATGATTTTCCCATTCCGCGGCACCATCGTCTTCTTTCCCCGCGCCCAAAAGCATCAACACGAAAATCGGAGCGATCCGGCTCGGCTCTCTCCGTCGGCAGCACCATCGCGAAAATTCGCACGCAACACGACAGCAGCGCCTCTCCCGGGAAATTGCCGTCCAATTACCCAGCCGCGACTTATCCTCCGTCCCGCGCTCATTATGCCGCCGGATGTCCCGACACTGCGCGCATTTAGGCCTCGAACTTTCCGAGCTCCAGTTCCAAAGTCTGCGCGAGTTTGAATTACCCCTCCCCCAATGACGAGCAAGACGTCAAGGCAGCGTATTCTCGCTCGCGCGTCGCGCCGCGGGGGATAAAGGAAGAGGGAGAAAGGCGCATCCCGCGCGGCTAATCGCCTTATCCCGGCACTCTCCGCGGCTCTTTGGAAAACTCTTTGCGTCCGGGGCAGGATTTGCCCCTCTTTTATTTTTAATAATCTGCTTTTGCGTCTCCACCCCCCCCCCCCCTGATGCTTCCAGGAAGCGAGATGGCCGTACACGGTAAAGGCGACCCCCATTCGTCGTCGTCGTGTATGCTGTACACGCGCGTACATTATACAGTAGAATACACGGCCTCTCTCTCTCTCTCTCTGTCCATCAGGCCTCCCGCTGAACCGCAAACGGCCGACGCTGGCGGGGGTGCTGGCTCTATTAACGCGCAAGTCCGGGGATGGACCGACGGCTTAATTACTTGGCCTTGATCCGCAGTGGGAGGGGGGATATCAAGCGAGGGTTTAACGTGGGCGTGTGTTTTATCGTTCGTGATGTAAGATTTTCATTTCATCTTGATCGCTGAAGAATGGTTGGTCGTTTTTATCAAATCACCCCGATTCGAGGATGACATTTGCGTAAAATGAATGATTGATATATTTTTTTCTCGAACGAGCAATTCAGTGAAAACGACGTTAAGGCAAATAGCGATCAATGATATGTTTTCTCTTCTCCCGTGGGCGAACGGAGGGAAAATTGAATCGCGGGCGTTCGTAGGTACAAAAGGGGATAGTGAAAATGACCGGAAAAAAGAGCGTTTCATAGTTGACTATGTTGACAAGACTCGTTCGGTGCATTATTATACGTACAGCTGCAGTGCCCAGCGAGCCGAGCCACTCGTACAGTGAGCTCGTGCCGCGGATAATCAAAAGCTGGAGGGGAATCGAGGCACGAAGTTCAGAGCCAAGACGGCGTAAACTCGTATCTCTCCTGGCTCTGAATCAATGATTTTCGTCGACAATTTTGAGGCTGGCGGAATATCAGCGTGCGAATGTAAAATTACTCGTCCAGGCGATTTGGAAAAAAAAAAGCATTGCAAATAGTTTGCCGAAGCTGCCCACGCGTGCAAACGATCCTACGTATTTTTGATCATGGCCTCGGACGGTTGGTCCATTTTGTTTCCATCGCCCGAATTTTACTCGACAACGTCGCGCAACGGCGTCCTACTTTTTACCACCGACTATTCTTTAATCACTCCTCCCTCTCTCTCTCTCTAATTACTTTTACCACTCCGCAGGCCCCGTGTATATCCACGGGTGCGCGCGGAATGCTCTCCTTTCACCGGGGGCGGTACAATACGACGACGTGGGCGACGACTACTGTGCCCTGCCGCGTACATTGTCATGAGCAGCGTCACGCGGGGCGAGAACATACTCTACGTGCGTCGTACGGTCGCTGTAAACGTTCGCCGCACCCTTTTGCACCAAACTCTTCGTCGCGGCGTGAAAATTATTCCTCCGGCAAAAACATCGTTCGTCCCTCCGCGCGATACATCATCGCGTCCTCGCGTGGGAAAATGGACGCGCGTGTGTACGCGTGAGCTGGAATTTCGCATCGGAATACCGCGCGCGCTCCTGCAGACATTGACGAAGGTTGCGCGCGTGGAGTACACGTATACCGAAACGAATGGCGCGCGTCTCGGCTGAAACGTGGGAAAGCGCGCGTACGGTATAATGACGATAACATCGCATGCAGCGAACTTAGCTAGCCGCACAAGTGTAACGTCGAATGCTTTTTTCCGCTCGATCGCGCTCGACGGGAGCTCCACGCTTGTGTACAGAGCTCGGGCTCTCTGCCGCATCTTTTTGGTGCATCCTGTTTTCGCGCGCGTATACGTCTTGCCCTCTCTCTCTCTCTCTCGACACCTCCCTTGCATGTGTGCGCATGTTGGGGGAAATTTTAAACGCACACGCGGATGTTGCGCAGTACACGGCAATTGGGAATCGCGGTTCGGGTGGGCGGAGAGAGTACAACGAACGATCTGCGTTTGCCCGTCGTGAGAATTCCAACGGGGACGACAAAGTATTCATCAGAGTTGGAGCTGTCGTTCCCGCGTTCGGGCCAACGGCCGAAACTCTTCGCCACGATTCCACGAACGGCGCGCCGACGCGATAACGATCGCTCTCCTCGATCCAGCATCGTACGCAACGCCGGCTGCATCGACCGATCGTGTTCGTGCGCGAGCGAATCGCGAACACGTCGCGCGCCTCCCCCTGCGATCGGCAAATTCGCGCGCCGACACGCGCAGACTGCCGGGCCGGTTCGATTCACCCGGCGTGACCTGTGGCTCCCCCCCTGTCCCAGTCACACGAGGCGTCCCCGCGCGCGCACGCACCGTTTTCGCCGGAAAAGCGGGTCGGCGTTTTTCTCCCGCCGACTCGGTGCAAGGGCGAGCGGAAAAAAACGGCTGCAAAAATGGGAGGGGGGGGGGGGGGGGGGCCCTCGGCCCCGCGCGCCCCCCGGGACGAACCCCCCCCCCTCCCCCCCCCAGTTCCCCAAAAGGGCCCCCCCCCCGGCCCCGGGTTTTCCCCCTCGCGGACGCGGTTTATCTCCCGGCGTCGAAATTCTCCTTCGCGCCCCCGTCCGCCCTCCCTCCCTCTTTCTCTCTCTATTATACACCGACCACCGTGCAAAGCCCGCGCTCGCACTCGAGGGATAACATTTATCTTTGATCCCGTGCGACCGATGGAACGTGTATAAGTATACACGCCCTCGGGCAAGGTTGCCGCGGGGGAGGGCGAGGAGTCCGCCCCGAAGCCTGCTGAACGCCCCGGGTCCCTATCCGACCGCTTTTCCGCGTAACCCTCGCGTCTCGTCGTTTCACGCTCAAAGAACTGCGTGCATGCGAACCCTTGGCGTGCACGCGTTTGGGAGCCGGTTGCTGTACGTTCTGCTGGGTTTCCATTTGTTTTTATTATCCATCTCTCTCTCTCTCTCTCTCTCTCTCTCTACCTTTTCGGCCACTTGGAGTGATACGACCCTGCGTGCGGTCGGACGATGTCTTTGTCGGTGAAAGAACAGAGTATTAAGTATGTCCAACGCGAGGATCGATCGGGTAAAACGAACCATCACGGTCGGATGGCAGGCAGCAGGCCCCGGGGCTTCTTGATCTCCTGGCAGCGCGAACGTCGGTGGGCCAGTGTCCGTCTGTGCCTATATCCTGATGCTTGGTGTTGGCCCCCTGATGTATCATCGGTACTGTTACTGCTGCTGCTGTTGTTGTTATTGTTATTGCCGTCGATGAAGTTGTACGGCGCGTTCTATCGAATAACGAGCGACGACGGGTCGGCTTCGGGAGAGGAAAAATAAGGGGCCGCGGGAATCGGAGGGGAGCGAGGAAGGGAGGAAACGGGGACGAGGGCGGCCGACGCGCGAATCGGCGAGTGTGTATTTCGCTGCTGTATCTTTGCCGCTACGGGTGATATTTCTTCGGCGTGGTTATGGATACGCGCGTAGTTGTCTGTTCACGCGTGTATCTACTGGGATTCAGAAGGGCGCACCCGTGGTTATAGCACTTGCGGTTGTATCTTATCGAGCTATGTTGGAACACGACGACGACGACGACGACGACGACGACGCCAACCAAGAGGAGTTTCAGTGCACGGTTCAAGTTCTACAGCCGATGGGTCTGTGTATAAGCTGCTGCTGCGGGTAATGAGTATGAAATTGCGTTTGACGGATTCAACCGAGCGCTGGTTCGAGCTGACGGGCGGCTTCTGTGCACTGAGTTTGTTCCGTATGCGTATATTATACGTGCACAGTGGATCCGTGGCTTTTATTTCATTCATTCGCGTAAGTACGGCGCATTCGATTATAACTTTACCATTGCATGAACGGTGCCGCAAGAACGAGATTCGCTCTGGATGAAGAGTGGTGGTATTATACGGTATATGCACAAATCTATGTATGATTTACGAGTCAAACAAGCTCGAAAGAACTTTGTGTTGTGTACTCTGGATGTTTGCAAGCATACATATATGTATACGTACATTCGTACCATAAAGTCGAGCCGTCGTGGAATACTGGGATATTGTTTGCGTTTCAAACTTCCGGCTTGTACCGGTTGATACACCCTATATACCTACACTGGAAGCGTAGCAAATGTTACCGCGGCTGTAGGGAACAATGGAATAACTTGGCTGCGTGTAATCGCGTCCGTTTCTACAGGTGTACAACGCACCAGCCCAAATATATCGCGTCTTCTGGGCGAGAGAGACGACGAGCACAGATTTCAAAATCTAATAATCCCATCTCGTCGATTAAACTTGTCTTATACGTCTGTCGGAGCGATACGAATCATTCCTTCTTATCGATGTCTATATAATTATAGACACGGGGTTGGTGAACAAAATGTTCAAGTACCTCATTATCGGTGACAACGTGGTAAAACTCGTAGTTTCAACGAAAAACGTACCGTCCGAACGGTGAAATATTAGTTTTCCGTTGGTCCAACTCAGCATCTTACGCGGTAAAGTCTGTAATTTTGGAAATGAACAAAAATTTTCAAAACGCGACCTGTCCCACCGAGGTTCTTTCGGCACGGCGACTTATGCATGCCAGGTGCACTCTACTCAAAAGACTTTTAACCCGGAAGGACCTGGTTCGAAAAAAAAGTTGGTGCGTGAAAAATTGTAAATTTCTACCGATCGTTGATCAAAACAAAAAAAAAGGAGACCACAATGGCTGCATCATGTTTTGATCCCCGGTCTTCCCGTGCAAGAGTATCTTCCTCTTTTTTTTCCCCCTCAAAAGCCCGACGCCCGCACTGGACACGGCGCCGATGATAAAAATCCTCTCAACGATTTCCACCCGCACGCAGCAGCAGCAGCAGACCTCCGCCCGAATTATTCATCGGGACAAAAGAGCGGGGCATCGATGTCATCCGCGCTCTGGCCGTCGAGCCTGCATCCCCCCTCGGTTGCGGCCCCGCGACGACCGATCTCTCGGGGAAGCCGAGCGCGCGCGATCCTCGGACGCGGGCGTTCTCGGGAGGAACTGTTTTCGCCACCCTCCCAGGGAAATGTCATCGCGCGAACGTCCGTAGGGATAACGCCCATCCCGGTGGAAATTGAAATTTCGAACGGCCACGGTGCGCAGGGGAGACCGCCCCTCCTTTCGGGGCTGGGGCAATCGAGGACGCGCGCACGTGCGCACTTTGGCGCACGCACAGTCGTAACTCCGAAAAAAAAGAAAAGAACAAAGAGCCCGGCAGTGGTCCCGCGGCGAGGGGGGCGCCGCGAGCTATTACTTCCGGACGGGAAATTCGTCGCTGGACGCGCCCTATTTTTACCATAAACATCTCGTCACCTTGGGGGACTCTGACGCAAATTCTGCCGATGTACTTGTTGGAAAGTATACGCAGCGTGGACCAAGTGATTATACACTCACGGGGGAAGCACGAATACAAAATGTATCGTTAAAAAGGACGCAGAGGAGGGACGGTGACCGGAGCCTCATTGCCTTTATTTCAGCCCGAGCCCCCCCCCCCCCCCCCCCCCCCCCCCCCCCCCCCTCCGTGGAGGAGAAATCCTTGGAGCAGAATGAGCACGGCGACGGAGGTGCAGGGAAGGGTATTAGCGAGACGACGAGTCGAGAGCAATTTGCGGCTTTCGGCTTCCTTGGTCCGGAAGAGGTAGGGAGGGAGACTACATTCGCGCCGGGAGATCGGCTGGAGGGACGTTGGTAATATACTTACGGGCCAGTTTGGCCAAGTCTTCGCTCTTCTGGGGGCGAAGAGATCGAAGTTACTTTGGCTAAGTGCATGTATTTGGATCCGTTATATCCCTTACTCTGTATACATACATATATACATACACACATGTTTGCAGTGCACGCGCGGGGTGTGCCGAAGAGCGGATGGAATATGTAAATGCGGGATGGAAAAAAATCGAGTTTCCCCCTGTAAGTGTGCATATGTACATGCCCGTATACGCAGTGGAAGGAACTTTCTCGATAAAAATGATCTTACGATCCTGATACGTGGCCAGCCTTTGCCTGTGCGCCACGCACCCCCCGGCCGATAACCCCACTGACTGTACGCGTGTGGATGACAGCTGGGCATCGAGCGGTACATATTTGTACGCGCGATTTATCAGGTAATTTTCGATCAAAAAGACGTAAGTAGCGCGATATCTCAGGTCGACCTCTGTACTATGCACCTACACTGGCACACGGGCAGATTCAGCGGGAGGGCAATATCGAGCGGGCAGGGTAAGTCAGGGAAAAGGGGCGGGGGGGGGGGGGTGCATAACAATAAACATCCGGGACAGGGGTGGGGATGTGCCGGGGCGCGTTGTCGGGATTCAGGCATCGCTTTTCGCAGCGGGAAGCTATACCACGGGCCGCGGGTACCCGT
>JAPYYV010023412.1:0-13023 GCA_030522625.1 Copidosoma aretas
CATTAATGAAGCTAAAGTATTTTGTAATTGGCTGAGAATTGAGAGAGAAAAATGATTTTTCGTGATCTTAAAAGACTGCTCAGCTTCAACATCAATTCGAAAAATCATTTTTCATCAAAACCAGTGTAGCAAATGAACTGAAATTTTTACAGGTGCTACAAAAATAAAAAATTTATGTGAGTCTTCTCTTCTTTACGTGCTATTTAGTTAAAAGAAGAAAATCATATTATTTAGTACATCAGAGGGGGTTTTGACCTTACCAACTATCTTGCTTTTATAGGTTTCTAATAAATATTGATGATGCAGACATTTTTACTCAAAATAATGAGAAGAGGCACAAAGTTGATACCTCAAGCTAACAATCAAGCCAAAGTTTATTGCAACTGGATAAGAACTAAGAGAGAAAAATGATTTTCTGAATCTATGTTACAGCTGCAAGCACTTGAGCAGTTTCTCAATATAACGAGAAATCATTTTTCTCTCTTGGTTCTCATTCAATTGCAATAAACTTTAGCTTGATTATTAGCTTGAGGCATGAGCTTTGTGCTTCTTCTTACTGTATTGAGTAAAAATCTATACATCATCGAGCATTATTAGAAACGTATGAAAGCAAGGTAGTTAAGGTAGGTAAGGTAGAAACTTCCTCTGATGTACTAAATAAATAAATTTTTTTTTAAAACTAAATATTACGTAAAAAGAAGAGAAGACGCACATATATTATTTATTTTTGTAGCACCTGTAAAAATTTCACTTCATTTGTTACACTGGTTTTGATGAAAAATGATTTTCCTAATTGATGTTGAAGCTGAGCAGTCTTCTAAGATCACGAAAAATCATTCTTCCCTCTCAATTCTTAACTAATTACAAAATACTGTTGCTCTACCGGAGGGGCAGGCAGGGTTTAGGAAAAGAAGAGCCACAACTGACAATATATATATTTTAAATCATATAATTCAGAGAGCTAAAGTGAATAAGGAAAAAGTTTACGCTTTATTTGTTGATTTTGCGGCGACATTTGATACGGTAGACAGAGACATACTTTGGGGCGTTTTAGAAAAATTAGGGATAAGTAAATATTTAATTCAAAAAATTCAAAGAAAATACGATGAAACAAAAGTTAGGATAAGGGGTAGTGAGGGTACGATCGGCGAGTTTTGAGTAACCAAAGGTTTAAGACAAGGATGTTTACTAAAATAGCCCGGCTCTTCTTTGCCTGTATATTGCTGGCCAATCGTGGATATGATGGGGTCGCTTAAAGCTTTTGTAAGGAAAAGAATGTTAATAGTGAACTGTGATAAAACTAAGATGCTAGTCTTTAATAATAAGGGTGGAAATAAAAAAGAAAAATGGGAATAGTATAGTAATAAAATAGAGGAAGTAGACAAGTTCAAATATCTGGGCTTTATTTTTAACAGTAAGGGAGATTTCAAGGATCATATAGATAAATTAAAAAGAAAGGGAATAATCGCAGCAAGAATGACTTGGAGTTTGGGGGGAAGGAAATGTAAGGATGATGTTAACAGAAGAATGATGTTATACAATTACTTAGTGAAAAGTGTTATGAGTTATGGGGCGGAATTATTTTGCTGGACAGAGATTCAAGCGTTGGAAAAAATGCAGTATGATTATTTTAGATGGGTTTTGAGATTAGAATTTTGCACACCGCGTTATTTGGTTTTGAAAGAGACGGGGGTTAATAAATTGAAAATTGATTTTGGATTGAGAGCTAATAAGGTATACAAATTGGAAGACGACAGACTCACAAAGCTATGTTTACGGGAAATTTCTGAGGGGGAGCACAAGTTAAGGCCGAATGAGGACAGAAAATTTTTTTTTCAATAGCCTGGGGTAAAGCGAATTTGAAATCGATAATATGAGAAATAAAGATGAAAATGTATGCGACATTTTATGTGAATGGTTGAAAGATTTTGAAAAACAAGAATACGAGGTAAAAATTATTGTGTCAAAATATAATAAGCGGTATGGTGATATTATGTCTATTGATGTACCTGAATATTTAAGATGCGGTAAAAAAAGCGTAGATCTAAGTTGTATAGCGAGAGTGAGATGTGGTAATCTTGAAACTTTTGGTAAATATTGGCTGAAAGAGTGTGCGAGAATGTGTATTTTGTGTGAAAAAGAACCTGGTAGCTTAGAGCATATGCTAAGTGGTTGTAAAGGCTGGGAAGAGGGAAATCTGTCAAGTCCCGGAGGTATTAAGTTCAAGATTGTGGATCTGTTGGGTAATATAGGGCATACTGAATTTGTAGCTAAAAATCTGAAATGTTTCGAATCTAAGTTAATGGAAAAGAAAGATAAGTTGGAACGTGGAAACTAGTCAAACATAGTGGACTGAAATATTTAAACTGTCGGCACAGTTTAGGCTAATGTTGTTGTGGGTTATGTAGTTAAGTTTGGATAAGATCAATAGTGATAAAAAGAAATGTGTATGAGAGACATTGACGGTATGTATTTCGCTTTTTGTATTGCGAAAATTTACATTGTATCTTTTTAATCTTACGTTTATTTGTACAACGGATTGGTAATTTACTTTGTACTGCGTGGTAATAATTATATCTATGTAAACCAAGTCCGTTTTCTGGGCCGGTAGGCTGAAAACTAATAAATATATATCGATACAAAATACTGTAGCTTAATTGATGCCTTAGTGTAATTATTGTCTTAATTGAAGCTTTGTGCATCTTCTCATTATTTTACGAAAAAATGGATGTATTAATAATAAATAATTAAACTTTATTAATATGAGGTAGTCGGTAAGGTAGAAATTCAGCCGATATACTGAATGCCCTGAACGTTGTTATAACGATTTTTGATATCCGAGAAGAGGATTTTTTCTGTTTTCAGGGTGAAAAATCTTAATCTGATTTTTTAAATAATAATAATAACCGCTAGAGCACTTCATTAGCTTTATTTGCCATTTGGAATCATTTTCCTACGTTATTTTACTTTGTTTTAATCGAAGAATTACACAATTTTGTTGTATAATCAGTCGTATCTCAGAAATTTTCCGAGTAATCTTCATGATCCAGGGCTTAAAATGTTTGTTTTTATATTCTTATATCGGTTTAGTACAATTATTCAAGTTTGATACCTTAGTAAGGTTATTATAACGGTTTTCAATGACCACAAAACGCTTTTATGCTAATTTTGGGTAAAAAAATTTTAATTTGATTTTCTGAATAGTTATATTTCATGGAGAATTAAAATTGCTCATTTCTTATTACAAATCATTTTTTTACGCTCTTTCGTTGATTTTTTATGAAAGAAATACATTTTTTTTGAAAATCTTTTTTGGGTAAAATTTTTAAATTTGATTCCCCAAATTGTGATGTATTACAAAAAATAAAAATTTCTGTAGGTACTATCACGAATCGTTTTACTACCTCACTTCATTCACTTTTTATAAAATAAATATTGAGGTTTTTGTAAAAAATGAGTAATATCTCGGGAACCTATCAACAGATTTTTATTATTCAGGGATGAAAATATTTATTTTCTTGTGCATATAGCAGTTAAATAACGATATGATTATGTGGCTTATTCATATTTTTAAAACGATGTTTTTAATAAAAAAATACAATTTTTCTATATTTTTCGACAAATAATTGTCGTGTAAAGCATAAAAATGACTTCATTTACCGTTCTTAATCATTCTGATACCCTTTTTACTATTTTATTTTATTTTTTTTCTACATAGTATTCCTATACCCATACACCAACTCTAGTTGATTTTTACGGGCACCCTTACCACCTTGTTGTGGAGGGTGTTGATCCTAACCCCAACTATAGCTCCTTTTACCCTAGTCCCCGTCGTTACCCATGATCCCTGTCCTATCTACCCTCCCTCTATTTCTACCCCTTGATCCCAACATTTCCCTAAGTAGTCCTGCACCTACCCAGAGGCCACCTCCCGGTCATCCTGTGACGTAGAACCAGCCGCGAGACTTGGGAACAAATTCCAGCCGGAAACAACTCTGAAAAAAATTCCGAGTTGACCGGACCAGGATTCGAACCCGCGCCTCATTTGTCCAACCGTATCGCAGCTGACCAATACTTTCACCTTAGTCAATTGATCAACGACAGCTCTAATATACTATTTACTATATTTTTATTATTGAGGTACTACAATTTTTTTGAAAAATTGGAACTTGAAACATGTACGATAATTCAATAATATATTTGCTATGTTTTCGTTGTATCACGTATCATTAACGATTTTGAATACTTGGTTTTATTGTTTTTTTGATGAAATCATTTTGACAATGTTTCTTTACTATTTGGGTATAATTTTTTTTTGTTCTTCTATGCGTGTGTGTGTGTGTGTGTGTGTGTGTGTGCGCGCGCGCGTGCGAATGTAATCAGTCATATCTCAAGAATCCAACGATTGATTCTAATGATTCTGGACTTTAAATTTTTGTTTTCTAATCCTTATAGCGACTTAGAAAAAAATTCAAGTTTCGTACCTTGTTAATGTTTTTATAACAATTTTTAATGGTGAAAGGGAGGGTTTAGCTACTTTTGGGGTTAAAAACTTTGAATGAAATTTTTTGAATAGTTATATATCATAGAGGGTTATAATATCTTTATTTTTCACTTTGAATAATCTTCCTACGTTATGTCTTTTCTTTTTAATCAAAGAAATATTATAATTTTTTTGATAAATTAGTCATATCTCAGAAATCCTACAAGTGATTTCAATGATCCATGGCTTGATATTAGTTTTTGACAAAAATATGCATCTCCAGGGTGATCACATTATTGACGAAAACTACTATTTTATATCTTCATATTGGTTCAGATAAATAATTTGAGTTTTGTATTTTATTAAGGTTGTAACAACGATATTTGATGTTCAAAAACTGTTCATTTGCTATTTTTGGAGTAAAATAATTTCATTTCGTAAATTATTTAGGAATAACTCTAATAAGCCTATAGTGCGCTGGGTTTTTTAAATAAGAAACACGTATGGTTTCAAAAAAGCTAATACTTTGGTATATTTATACAAATCATTGGTATGGCCTATATTGAGCTATTGCTCAGTTGTATGGGCTCCATCCTACCAAAACAGAATTAATATCCTGCAAACAGTTAATCATAGTTTTATGAGATTCATGTCGCTCAAATTAGGAAGACCCATCCTATGTTGTACTGGGACCACGACTATACTGATGTTGCCACACTCCTAAAAGTTGATTCTGTAAAGTCTAGTCATGATCTCAATGACTATTATTGGGTCTATAAAATTGCTCATCGTCTTTTGAATTGCTCTGATTTTTCCGACCTTTTTGTTTCGAGAGTTATACCGTACAACTTGAGGCGCCATGAATTATTGGCCGAGGACACACACCATAATAATTTTTCATTTTTCACACCAATAGGGCAAGGGTTCAGGCCTGCACGGGATAACTCTATACAAGCACTCTACACCACATAATTATAACTATATATATTAGAGTGGAACCATGTAAGATATAGGTGTAGACAATCGGCAAGTTGGCGCAGCGGTAGAGTTGCAGTTTCGTCGATCACCGGAATCAAGTACAGTGTACGGGCATGAATAGGCGGGACTCGGTTCGAGTCTCGTCGTTTGCCTAGGGTTCGCTCCGCTTGCTTTTTTCCGGGCAGGCAATACACCGATTAGGTGCAAGGTAACCCACCCCCTACCACCTCCCATCCCTCATCCCTTCCCTTTCCCAACTGCTCAGTGCCCAGAGTAGTGCCCTAAATAGGAGCCGGACGTACAGCAGTGTAATATAAAAAAAAAAAGATATAGGTGTAGAGTTATTGTGTAGAGTTATCCTGTGTAGGCCTGGACCCTTGCCACCAATAGCACGATTAAGAAGGGTTTGGAACGGGATTGCTTTTTCTGACTCAGGGTTTCTGAAATTAATAATATTAATAAGCTTAAATCCAGTATTATTCCATCTATTCTGAAGTTTATGTAGCGATTTTAGTACGTAATGCGTTTATAAAGGACTGCAAGCCGTGTACTTGAAATAAATATATAAAGAAATTTTGTTTTTTTAAATAGAATAAAAGAAATACTTTGATATTTTGGACCTAAATAACTGGTTTTAAATTTTCATCGATTGAAAAAAATTATGATTTAATCTAATAAATTATTATATCTTGCGAAACATGTACAAATAACTATATTTTGCATTGTTTATCATTTTGATACACTATTTTCTTATATTTTGATCATTGAAGTACTACTATTTTTTTGAAAAATTGTAACTAGAAGCATGCACAATAATTCAATAATATATGTTACATTTTCGTTATATTACGTACGTCAAATTAAAAAATAATTTTGAATGATTGGTTCAATTGTTTTTGAAATAATAAAATTTATTAATGTTTTTTGTACTATTTGAGTAAAAAAATTGTACTTTTATTTTAAAAGTAATTCCACAACAAGGAGCATGAAAATAGCTTATTTTTCACTTTTTTATCATCCTGATGCGTTATACGATTTTTTTTTTATGAATAAAGGCAGAAAAATAGTATTTGAGGAATTTTTTTGCTAACTTATTGGCAGCAATTTTTGAGTTTAGAACTGAAGTACACCATGCTGTTATCTTATTTACATTCCATTTACAGAATAAAGTTACGATTGATATCAATTTCAATTCAGTGATTTTTATTTTAGTTTCTTAATTCCTATAATCGACAATGTATTATCACTAGGAAGCTCCGCCCCCTGCGCGCTTCACGTGCCACTCTCTGAAATTTAATCAAACATAATTATTTTCAAGATTTTTGTAGGAAAAAAATTGAATCATTTGATTAATGTAACATGTAGTTAGAATCTTTATTTAATCAACAAATTCAAATCACTTTCTACTCATTTTTCAAAATCTCATATCGAAATTTACCTACTCTTAACCAGTCTCAGCCAATCAAGCTACCAATAAAAAGGCTTTGGTCACATTACAGTTAAATTTTAAAGAATCAATCAAGCCCAAATTTGGGTAAATTTATTGAGAACTCATAGATAGAAAAATGTAAACTCGTCTTCTGCATCTCGTATCACCCACCTGATAAAAATGTTAACAACGATGTCAGAAGGGTGACACGAGATACAGAATATGAGTTTACATTTTTCGCTAAAAGTTTTCAATCAATCTACTCACATTTAGGCTTGATTGATTCTTTGAAATGTAAAGAATCGTAGTCACTTTTTTTTCAGTTTAGAATGAATATTTCATACAGTGTACGATATATTTTGCCAGAATTTTTCTAGTGCTGTTTTTAAACTTACTTTATTGCTATTAAATCATTTCATTTGAATTTGCTTTCCATATACGTTTCAAATACACCTAATGATCGCTTGCTTTGTTTACTTCCATAGCCATACGAACTTATCCGCGAAATCGAAACAAAGTCTCTCGCCCGTGCTAAACCAACTATTTATTTTTTCTTAACTTGCTTTTCTTTTCTTTTCGAATATTATTTGCTTCAAAACTGCATGCATTGCTTTATTTTGCTATGCTTGGTGTTCTGCGTAACACCGTCAGTTCACTCACGGCATCTGTAGAGGAAGAAGCTCCTCTCAGCTTGCACACGTATTTTGTACACTAGACGGAAAGATATTCGTACCCCGCGAAGTTTAAATTCACTAATGAAAGAGGTTATGTAGGACGACCAGCCAATTAAAAAATAGCATTCAAATTTCGCGGGGCACGAATATCTTTCCGTCTAGTGTACTCGCTCTATACAGCATGTAAATATATTGTACATAGTTTGACCATCAAAAGCTACTACAGTTATTCTTCCTGCTATGCCGTCCCTATGCTTGCACCCGACTTGGGCTATGCCTCGCACGCACTAAGCCCTCCACGAAACACCTTTACTTTTCGCGATAATATATACATTTTATTAATTAATAATGTTGTAAGAAGTAAATATCCGGACTGCCCTTATGCATTCGGTACATCATCTGGCATAGAGCTATAAAAATAGAGCACGCAAATTCACCTAGCCCAATGCTCTGCTATGTAATGCTCCGGTCACATGGATCACGTAATGCGTAACACGTATCGCGAAAATTTAGGGAATGCTGGGTCTACGCTTTACGCGGTCACATGGAGCGCGTAACGCGTAACCTTTGAGTCTGTGAGAGCGAGAGAGTAGTCAAATACGTGGACCAATCAAACGTCCTCAAATGGTTACGCGTTACGCGAATGAACACAGCGACGTTGACGTTACACATGCTATCTCTCTCGCGCTTACGACAAAAATGAAGTTACGCGCACATATTTATCTCCATGTGCACGATAACCTTTTTCACGCGTAAAGCGTAGATCCTACATTCCCTAAATTTACGCGATACGCGGTACGCTTTGCACGCTCCATGTAACCGTAGCCTTACACTGTGCAAGAGAGATCGCAGCATACGGAGGCCCTCTATATCTCTCTCCAACTGGATGTCTATATATGACTATAGATAAACTATATATATATGGCTTTCATTTGTCTGTGTGTACAAAATGACGTCCAGTTAGAGAGAGATATCTTCAAAGAATCAACTAAACCTATATTTATTGTAATCATGATGATCTGCAGTTTCTGATAGAGAGAATAGTTGGATCGCATGATCATGGCAGGATACTTTTCATTTAAAATCCAACTTTTTTCGAAAAATAATACATTGAATAATACAATTGTGGGTATTCTTATGATGGTTGGAATATTCAATTTAAATAAGGTTTTATCTTCACTAGCAGGAGATAATCTGAAAATAGACACATTTTTTTGAAGATTTTTTTGCCTTATAGTAGTACCTTTGTGCCGCTTCTCATTATTTTGTGTGAAAATAACCATCCAACTGATAATTAATTGGTTATTAGTCCAGTAATACGCTGAATGCCCTGCCTGGGTGTATTCCGCAATCACCGCCAGCAGTAAGTTTTGTAAGATGTGGCAGAGTTGCATGATCAGAGGTGCTATAGTGCATACGGTCTGCTATGTTTCGTAATCCCGCCAGTAAAAAAAGCAGACGAACTGGATCTCTTGATGATGTTTTCATTGTTGTGCTGAACGTAAACACACAATCTTGCAAAGTACAGTTTAGTATTAGTTGCTCCAAAGGGTTGCAAGTTGCATGTGTGAAAGAGTAACTGCCAAACTGTAGCTTCAAGATCAGCTGTTATTTTTTACTCTAGCAGCTGTAGTTCAAGGGAATCCAACAGAAGTTTATTGTAGAGTAGTAACGATGAAAACGACAGAATACAAAAGCCCAGAGCACAGTAGGGCAGATCGCCAAAAAGCTGGCCAGCAATAAATAATTCAAATTATCGATCTGAAATCTCTCCCCCGGGATTTTTTAGGGTCGCTGATTGCGAAGTTGATGTCAAATTTACAGAAACTTACCCTCTTCACCCCGAATGACCACCCCCTTGCATAAAATAGCCTATATTTCATAAAGCAATGAAGTGACATGTTCCTTTCACGGTTTTCGGGGTCACTGATTACGAATTCGATGTCAAATTTACAAAAACTTACCCATCTTACTCCTAATAACCACCCTCTTGCATAAAATAGCCCATATTTCGTAAAGTAATGAGGTTACATATTTCTTCCAAGGTTTTCGGGGTCACTGATTACGAATTCGATGACAAATTTTCAAAAACATACTTTCCTCACTCCTAATAACCACCCCCTTGCATGAAATAGCCCATACTTTATAAAGCAATGCAGTTATATATCACTTCCAAGGTTTTCGGGATCGCTGATTACGAATTTGATGTCAAATTTAGAAAAACTTACAAATAAAGTACTAAAAAAAGTTAAGCAAGAGTTCAATAAACAAACTTGATCATATATATTTATATACATTAGTGAATTTACATTCGCATGTGGAATTTTGCAAAACATTTTACAATTGAAAACCGCTCAAGACAAAAAATTTTTGTCACAATCAGAGTCAACATTGGATGTTGATGATTTCTTTGAAGTGCTTGTATCTAAATCTAGTTCTAATTCTTCAGCAATATTTTCATACACACACGGAGAGAAGTTTGCACTGATTAAACCATTGCCACCTATAGAATATTTTTTCGACTTCTAACAGTTCTACAATTTCCAGTGCCTGGCATCGGTTTTTCCGGTCCTAATGTTTTGTTTTGATGCTATAGAACCTGAAAACCCATGCAATGTACTTGAAAGTGTAGTACTGTTGGAAGTAGAATACAGATTCTATAGGTGGCACTGGTTAAATCGGTAAAAACTTCTCTCCACGCAGGTGGAGATGGAGATAGTATAAGATTTAAAATAATAGGATCACTCATTTCCAAAAATCTCTTAAAAATACCCTCCATGGTTTTTTCTCTATAATTTTTTCGTGCATGATGTAGCCGAAAACTTCTAAATAATTTATTGCAACCTTCTGGTGCTTCTTCTGATGAAAATGATATAATGCCTAAGTTGCAGCATATTAACCTAACTAATGATAAAAATCTTAAAATCTGGTGCACACCGTTGTATTAATTTAAAATTAATGATTAAGTAAGAGCATCTCAAATGCACATGCACTTGACTTGAATCGCGGGCAAGTGTACGCATGTTTGTTCATCACAACAACTAATATCCTGACCTTTAAATTTTCAATTCAATAAAAGAATTACCTTTGAAAATGTATTTAATTTTAATAAAAATATAAATGATAAAAATAGTAAACTATTTGTAAACTATATAATAGTGGTCAATAATAGTTTTTGTGGAAAAAAGTTCACTTTTTTTTCAGTATGGTAATTAGCATGTATCGAAGTGCACACACTTACACTTGTACACTTACCCTAAGAGACAAATTCGAGAATAATGTTCATAACTTTTCACATATAAATGGTAACCCGAAAATTTTGGCGGGACATCAAACTGTAGCAATTTACTGATGCAAAAAAAAAATAACTGACTTCGTAAAAAGTTCCTGGTAAAGAGTGACAATGTTTTCCGTAAGCGAAAAAAGAGCTCGGAAATGGCCGATTTTTTTTATTTCCTAGAATTATTACGCAGAATGGAATTTTTTTTGCATCAATCAACTGTATTGTATCATATGCTTGATTTCTTTGTAAAAACCCCTGCTCTCCTCTTCCCTCTTTGGAGAAAAAACAAGTACGCACACTTATCAGCAGCGCACAATTATCCCGAATGACTTTACTGCTCATTCTTACACAATAATACGTGCAAATTTTAAATTTAATTCTAAATATGATATAATTTATTCATAAAGCCCTAACAATGGAGGAGGCGAGAGGAATCCGACTATTTATTATTTTGGCCATGTGGTATAATCGCCTGTATAACGACATGTAGTAATTAAAGTACAATCGATGTTAATACACATAATATGAGCTGATATTCCACAATTACAGAAATAGTCAATAAATTTGTTTCAATATGTATATTACCCGAATTTAACAAAAAAATTAAAATTTCTCAAAGTAATTTTAAAATGAATGATAAAATAGCGACTAAAAAAGTTTAAGACAGCAGCACTGTGTTATTCAGACAGTATTAAGTGGTTTTATGGATCACAGAATATTGATCACTTGCTAAAAATTTCTATTGTTGCGTGGAAACTTACTAGCTGGCTCAGTTATAACTTCTTTGTTCCCAGTTACGATTTCAGCCTTATCAGGATGCGTACTGAGTATAGAGCGAATGTGCGTTTGCTTGCTCGCTTGTTTCGTGGGTAAAATATTTCTGTCAGGCGCGTAAAGAAGTTTAACTGTAATAGTTAATTACCTTCTGAAAGTCATATAGTCCACGATTTATTGATTCAGTTAAATTAAGATAAAATTTTTCGAATTGTTCAATAAGCTCTAAAAAAAAGGAAAGATGTTCATGTTCTTTCGATAACATATTTTTACCTTGCCAGATTTATACAATCATATCACCCGCAAAAGAAATATCTGATACTTTTATTATGAACTAGGGGGCTCCGCCCCCTGCACGCTTCGCGTGCCAACCCCCAACTATTAACCAAACATTAATTTCCATTATTTTTCAAGAAAAATGAAATGATCAGCTATTTTTACATCAGTTATTTTTCATTTTTTTGAATTTAAATTACTTTTTATTCGATGTTTCAAAATCTCGTTTTTAAATTTTCCCGCTCTCAGCTAGTCTCAACCAATCAGATCAAGAGTTACTCTGTCGACAGTCACGTGTAACTGATTCTTTCAGGAGAGATTTTCAAAATCTCGTTTTTAAATTTTCCTGCTCTCAGCTAGTCTCAACCAATCAGATCAAGAGTTATTCTGTCGACAGTCACGTGTAACTGATTCTTTTATAAGAAAGATTCTTCAAAATCTTGTTTTTCAATTTTCCCGCTCTCAGCTAGTCTCAACCAATCAGATCAAGAGTTATTCTGTCGACAGTCACGTGTAACGGATTCTTTTAGGAAAGATTGTCGTACGTCATCGCATTGAACAAAGTATTTTTTGGAGTTTTAAGTAGAAACATCCAAGTATGAAGTTACACTTCTTTTGCAGACAATATCGACGCCTCGGACGAAAACAATCGTTACTCAGGTCCGGACGAAAAGAATCTTAGCTCACAAGGTCGGACGGAGACTATCTGAGCCCATCGCATCCGGACGAAGAGTATGCTTAGCTTATAGCGTCCGGACAAAGACTATGCTTAGCTCATCGCGTCTGGGCGAAAATTATACTTTACTCAAGAGGCCGGACGAAAACTATCTTTGAATACCGTGTTCGGACGAAGACTATCGTTGCTCTCGAGGCCGGACTAAAACTATCTTTTCTCATAAAACTCTAGGATTAACTTATATATGTTATGAATATATTACGTCATAGGATAGAAGAAGGGGCGCATGTGTGCCTGCGAGGAGAGGAGAGAAAATCTGGAAATAGGCATATATATAGACCAGAGGTTAGGTATATATATATTGCAGGGAGAGGAGCAAGCGAGCGGTGAATCTTTTTCCATAGAGCGCACTATACCTATATATACTGTCTACGTATATCCCACGTGTAA
>JAPYYV010023414.1:0-10798 GCA_030522625.1 Copidosoma aretas
ATCTTAAGTACTAGTTAAACACCTATTGGCGAGAGCCAAAATATGAAGCGGCGAAAAAACAAATATTTTTATCTCCTGTAAACCGCACAAAATCACGGTTTACTTAAGCTTATGCCGAATGAACGTAAACAAGCTTATGCCAGCCGAAACGAAAAGTTTTTATTCAGCCGTTATTGTCAAATTAATTTATTAAATCGTGAAAAATGAGAATTGCAAGCAAATAGTTTCAAAACAAAGTTTTTATTGTTCAAAACGGATGGCATCGTAGTTATACCTTTTGAAGGCCTTCATAAACAATACATTTCAATGCCTAATTAATTATTAGCTTTTTTGTTCATATCATCAGATGTATTATGAGATTTATCGTGTTTCTTCATTTGCGGGTTGGTACATTCTGCATCACTATTAGCGACTATTTCTAAAAACATGTATCTATGTATTTGCAATTGGTTTATGTTAAGTTCGTTGGAATCACCGGTGTCATTAAATAAATTGACGATTTTTTCGGCATTTTTTTTCTTTCCGATCAAAAAATTTTCACACTTCCTTCAAAATGGCATCATTTTGTTTCGATAACGGTCGTTTAGTGATCAAACAACTTTATCCAAAATTTTGTAAAATATTTGACAAAATTATAGATAATTTTCACCTTTGCTATAAAAATGATCGTGAATTACAGTAAAATTTTCTGAACGCTTAATAAAAAAACTGTAGTAATTGTCTGTTGTGGCATCCCAACTTTATCGTAGTTTTTTTAGTGCAAATTCATGTAGCTTTTCGCTCCATATAATTTTATTACTGATATGGTGTACATTGCGCTGCTTAAAGCAAATTATACCACTCTCTTTTTCAGATTTATCAAGGTATGTTTCTATGAGCAAAAAAGCGAGCTTGTTGTAATGACCCTGGTTCTATAGGGTGGTGAATTCACCATACAACATTTCCCAAGTCCACCACCCAAGCGAATATCGCTCCGCCGCCTCTGGTTCATGTGATACAGATAATGTATCTGATAATGGAGAAGAGATTTCACTTGAAATCGTTGCAGCAGTAAAATTGGTAAGTCAAAGATAACTGCCTCGTGATTGGCTGTAGAAATAGTAAACAGTCATTTTCGGAGCCGTCGTTGCACTGAACTGTCGTTGAAATCAAATTTTCTGCAAAGAACAGTCGTAGTTTTGACACTGAGTCGAAGTGCACTGTCGTTATTTCCGCCCCCCCCCCCCCCCCTATTTAAAATATTTAGATTTACTAGAAATAAGCTACCGGTATATGATTAAACGACGATAATGAGTCTTAATTCTCCTATGCATTAATTGCATCAATTTATAAAAACTCTGTAATCCTGCAGATTTCAGCACTCTACAGTGTCAGGTTGGTTGTACCATCCGCATGGTACGTCGAGAACTATGCCTCTTGAACTTATACAAAGCATCGAGGTCGAAAGTCGAAACAATCGGTGTACGTATAATTGCGATATTAGGGTGATCTATTTCCAACTCGATGGTAATATATTACAAACAAATAATGGAAAAATTCCTAATTGCTTCCTTTTTGAGTTATTGCATCTTGAAAGTCAAAAATCAAATTGTAAATAACTCCAATTTTCTTATGAAAACACTAATTAAGTCATATTTTTGATTGGCATAAATAATAGAATTATGTTTTATTTTATTTTATCATCGCTTCCCGACCAATTAACACAGATTAAATTATATTATCTATTCTTACTAGGTTGACACTTTTTTATTTTCAAAACCGTAAAATCAATGCTTTTTTTGCAATTTTCAATTAAAACCGTAGGTAATTCGCGTTACCCAGAGTGCGCCACGAGGAGGTAGACCAACATGCACTCCAGTATGTGTAAGTGTACGTGTAAGAGTGTGTATTTATGTGTGACCTTACGCGCAAAGTGTACAGAATGTGTATGAGTAGGTAGGCTAGGCCGGTTCTGGAACAGTTTTACGGCAGCCCTACTAGGGCCGGATTTCCCCTACCCGGCAGCCAGGCTTCCACGTACTATAGCACGAGCTCCTTTTCAGGTTTCCCCTACTAATACTGGATTAGCCTCGATCCCTACTGTACCGGTTTCAGCCCTACTCATTATCCACAAGCGGTATTATCGACCGTGCTGAGACTCGTGCTATTAGACGAGCAAATGCCTATTGCCTGAAGCAGCCTTACTCCGACAGCCTCACTCTGGATCCCCATGCCGTCGTATGTATGATTGAACCCGTGCTACAGCACAACTCCTATTCAGGTTTCCCCTACAAGTTCCGGATTCGCTTGCCCCCTGTGGCACAGGCGTTACCGAACATGCTTATCCTGGGACATATGAATAGAGCATGACCAGCGACAGCACTGGAGATGGACGACCAGCGGGGAAGGGGAGAAAGGATCATTCTTCATTGCTTACCGTTTTGCTATGAAGTCCTTACTGTCGATCTATACCTTATTCTCGCTGAAAAACTGTAGGAAAAGAGAGAATGAAGGAGACCGATAACTATACTCCCTCCGCTGCACGCTGACTTAGTCTCTCTTCTTTCACCTGTCTGCTGGCTCTTCAGCCCGTTTGTCCGCTTACGCCCTATATACTATTACATAGGAAAAAACTCTATAGGATCTCAAGCTTTCAAAATATACACGTATATCAAGAAAAAAAAAAAGTTAATTTATTGTGTTATTAAAGTAGTGATTAAAGAGAGGGTGAGCAAAATGAATGAAAGCTTGACTTTTTTTTCTTTTTAATTACCAGCAAAAAAACAAGAATTACAAAAAATGTTTATAAAATTTTATTATTATATGTAAATGTAACTTAGCGAAGGGTGGAGAGGATCGGCCCTCCATTTTCCCCCACCTTATCGTTCAGCATCAGAATGGGTGATCTCGTCCGAGTCTCTAGCACTTTGGCGGAGTAGGCTCGCCGTGATAGCTGTAAAAAGGAATAGTTAAAGCTGTATAGAAGCTATAAAATTACAGATTACATACCTCTCCCTGATGCTGATGCTGAGGCGGTTTCTGCAATTGCCAACGCTGCTGAGGCTACAAAAAATAATCAATTTGTTAATTCATTCATTTAATTAAAAACTATACATGATAAAAGTTAATACTTACAGCTCGAGGCAGCTGCCATTGTGGGTGCCACTGCTGCTGTGGCTGCAAAAATATTCAATTTATTAATTTAACTAAAAAGTAGATTATAATAATTTTCAACACTTCCAGCTTGAGGCAGCTGCTACTGCGACTGCCACTGCAATAAAATCAGTTTGTTAATTTAATTGAAAATAAACTTGAGATTACAGTACAAAAAAAATCTTTTATTTAATACTCACAGCTTGTGGCAACTGCCACTGCGGCTGCCACTGCGGCTGGCACTGGGGTTGCCACTGCGGCTGGCACTGGGGTTTCCACTGCGGCTGGCACTGGGGTTGCCTCTGCTGCTGCGGCTGCAATAAAAGTAGTTTGCTAATTTAAATGGAAAACTTTAGATTAAAATAAAAATTGAATACTTACAAGTTGCTGCGTCTGCTGCTGAGACTGCTGCTGCTGGGAATTTCGCAGCCGCCACTGGATCTAGTGCTGTGGCTGCTGTAGTTGATGCAAAGAATGAAAATAAAATTTACGATTCTACTAAAGTTTTCATCCTAAATCGTTTCCCCCTTACCACGTGATTGCAAATAAAAAATATAATCATGTCAATCTTCTATTAATATATAATTGCTATTTGAATTAAGCGTGGAATTTTGCGAAAGTGTAGTTTCAATAGATACTCAAAGTACGCATTCTCTAAAGCATGCAGGCATTGCGTTGGAGTTATTGCCTGATATAGACATATTTACATCATCATAAGCATTATCATTGTCATCATTATCATCATCATCATCATCACCAATATCATCACTATCATCATTGTTATAATCATCATCATCATAATCATCATCATGATCATCATCACCATCATTATTACCGCGAATATCGTGCTTGTTATCATCTCTTAATTACAGTAAAAATACGTATTTTGAACTCTTTATCCGGATGAACAATAGCTAACTTGCTTTCGACTTGTATCAGCTAGTGAGATGAGACGTTTTTTTTCTAATTGTAATAATCCTCAGATCCGTCTGAAATAAAATAATCAAACACTTATATGAAATATAACTGAAGGTTTTATACATATTTTTGTATTAGAATATTTATACTTACTCTATCCATAAATAACCGCAATGGGATCTTAAATTGTACGAATAGGCTTATAATAAAATGATGTTGAGTGAGGCGCAGAGCTGGACAGTAACTTAAAAGAAGGTATTTCTACGATAAGTTACTTGTAATTTAACGAAAGATAATTTTATTTAAATACTCTTATTCAATAAAAATTAACAACTGCAATCTCGATATCTAATACTTAAGTTTCAAATATTTAAATAAAAGATAGTATTTTAAGAAGTTAGTAAATTTTCCAATAGAGTTACAATAACGCGAATAAATATCAGTAAAATTAGAAGTATTTAGATAAAAGTATCTTTCGTTAAATTACAAGTAACTTATTGTGGAAATACCTTTTTTGTAAGTTACTGCCCAGCTCTGTGCCTCCACAACACTTCATATCATTAAATTATAAGCCTATTCGTACAATTTAAGATTCCAGTGCGGTTATTTATGGATAGAAAAAGTATAATAATTCTTATACATTAATATGTATAAAAACCTACAGTTATATTTCATATAAATGTTTGATTATTTTCTTTCAGGCGGATCTTAGGACTATTAGAATTAGAAAAAAAACGTCTTATCTCACAAGCTGATGCAAGTCAAAAGCAAGTTGGCTATTGCTTATCCGGATAAAGAGTTCCAAATACGTATTTCTACTGTAATTAAGAGATAATAACAAGCACGATGTTAGTAGTAATAAAGATGGTGATGATGATGATGATGATGATGATGATGATGATGATGATGATGATGATGATGATGATGATGATGATGATGATGATGATGATGATGATGACAATCATAAATGATGATAATAATGATGCTGATAATGATGTAAGTATGTCTGTATCAGGCAATAACTCCGAAGTGATGCCTGCATGCTTTAAAGAATGCGTACTTTGAGTGTCTATTGAAACTACACATTCGCAAAATTCCACGCTTAATTCGAATAGCGATTCTATATTGATAGAAGATTTACATGATTTTCTTTTGTATTTGCTATCACGTGGTAAGGGGGAAACGATTTAGGATGAAAAGCCAGAGTTAAATCGTAAATTTAAGTTGTATTACTTATGGGTCGCATCTGCTGCGGTGGCTGATGCTTTCGCCTCCGACGCTGCCTCCGCGACTGTACAATAATTTTTAAAAAAATTACTCGTTACTTTAGTTGCTAAATAAAAAAACATTTTTTTTTACTATTTACAGGTATTACGTTAACGACATTACCCTGGAAGCCCATTTTTATCCGTTTATTATACTTACACTAGTATCGTAAAACTTGATATACACTATAAACACATGATGTCAAAAAATTATCAGTTACAATAAGTATAACATTAAAGAGCAAGAAAAGAAAAAACTAGTTGTAAGACGTCAAAAGGCCCTGGCGATACTGTACCACGACATATATCGTGGTGGCTTTTATAAGAGTCTGTCAATGGAACTCTTTTAGGGGGGTGCTAAACAAGGATGACATTAAATCTATAGAGGAAAAACGTATTACTCAGCGAGAGTGTATGCATTCATTTGCAGAATTGTTTTTCATTGCTTATCTGCAGTGAGATGATTGTGGAAACCAACTCTAAGATGGTTAGTCATTTATGCTATTGGAAAGAAAAAACTTTCATTGAGCTAGGGTAGGCTTGGTCCTGGACCAGCGGGTCAACGAGACACAGTGTTCTCCACTGTTTATTAGTACCTGAATGCGATATTTTCTTCTCCTTTAATCGGAGCTAGACCTGGCCAGAAAATCCTTATCACAAGTCAAAGGTTGAAAAGATCGCGTGGGTTGGAAATGAGAGATAGCAAGCGCTAATACATAGGGATGAGAGTGCGCATGTATGAACTGTAGAAAGTGATGACGAGGGTGAGTAAGCATAAGACCCGCTCGTAGGACGGCCGATGGATTGCAGTATATCGTTTAAACTTGCATCGTATACACATACTTCTCTTAAGGCATGTAATAAAGTTCACCCTTATCTTACTATGGTGACATATAAGTGTTGGAAAAGATGTAACATACAGAGGAAGAGACGGAAATGATAGTAAATGGTCCCGTAATTCCTAAATGCGGAATTAATAACATAATAGCACCTATAGATTTGCAGCCACATCGCGGTTGTGAGCATGCAATAAGGTTTAGACGTCGTCGCTCGTTTCCTTTCCATCGTATTACAGTCAACGCTGCTGTGGAAATTTTACTCTGGAAAGATCATTATCGGTATTATAAAATTTACGACACAAATCAGTGCGTTTTTTTCTCTAATATTAACAAGTAGTAAGTGCTATGTTTGGCGTCCTTACGACGCTATTGTTAAAGCAGCAAGTAATAATAGGCCTAAGCATTTAATCGTATACTTGAGACTTAAGAAATATAAAATAATTACTTGTGCTAGCTTAAGACGCATGGAACGTGCAAGAGGAACAAGATTTTTATATTAAAATATTGTGCTTATACATCTCATCATCTCATCAAATAGTTTTGCAGTTATATAGTAATAATGCTTCCTGAAGGGGGTGCTTGCGGATGACAATCAAATGAAGATCAAGATAAAGAGAGAAAAAGGACGTGACTAAAGTTTCTGCAAATGAATCATCAGATGATGTTGGCGAGGTGGGCAAGAGAGCGAATGAAAGGAGGTGATGGCAAAGGTTTCTACGTCATCGCAGAGGATGTTGTCGAGGCAAGCAAGAGAGAGAGAGAGATAGAATGAGAGAGAATATTAGGACGGGTTGTATGTGTTTGGGAACAGTGCAACTCTCATCGACTCTAATCTCCCGTACTGCTCGAGACGCCCGCTCTCTTATCAGCGTAGGTATTTGTCTCATCTTCGACGCGGTTCTTCCATGCCTGCTTACTCGAACGTATTTTTTTTTTTTAATCGGAGCAAGAGATATGATTAGCAAAAGCAAGCATCAGCGCGTTGTGTACAACGCTCGGCATGAGTAACACGACGCTCAGACCTCTCCTCTCTTATACATTACAATATTCTAGCGTATCTTTCATCTTCGACGCGGTCCTTCTATGCATGCTTACTCGAACGTATTTTGTTTTTAATCGAAGCGAGAGATATGATTAACAGGGGCAAGCATCAGAGCGTTGTGTACAACGCTCTGCACGAGTAACACAATGGTCATACCTCTACTCTCTCACGCATTACAATATTCTAGCGTAAGGTTTATATTAGCGGATGTGTACGCACGTATCAAGTGATGTGAGTCATTGGCTATACGCGCACTAGCTCTCTTATTACGAAAATTATAAACTTGAAGTGGAGCAGATCCCAATGATGTCCCACTCTTTTACACAGTACCGTGCATATTGATAAAGATTGTTGAATTGTAAGTGTAGCTGCAAATGCCATAGTTGTAGTAAGTCCATTGACTAGTGGAGTCATCTAGTGCATAAACTCTCACCATCGAAGAAACTTTCGTGATCTCTAGAATCCTAGCAAAAAAAGCCAGCACAAAGGAACGTCTTTTAAGAGAATTATAGCAACCAAAAGGGAGCTCTATCACGGTTGCTAGGTTACGATATTAGTAGCCAGGGGGCAAAGAGAATAAAAATAATAAAAAAAATAATTTAGTTGCTATAAATCAGTCGACGAGTGCAGTCATCAAAAGCTCCTGCCCACTAAGAGCTCTTGAGATCTCTAGAAACGAAACACTAAGTGAAAAAAATTCCTTCTGAAAGGGATCTTTAACAGAGAAGGAAGCTCACGAGGATATACGCACTTTCGGTAAAATAAATAATCTATATCTCCGAAGAATATGTGTGCGTGTGTGTACGACTTTTACAAGTTTTTGCGCGCGAGTGCACACGTTTTATGTGTGTATGCATCCCTTTTACTCATATTTTGCGCACGAATGGACGTTTTTTACGTTATTTTTGTTCGCAAATGCACGCTTCTTACGTCTTTTTGCGCGCGTATACATGCCTTTTACACATTTTCGCGCGCGATTACACGCTTTTTATGTTATTGTAGAGCGTGTATGTACTCTTTTTACGCCTTTTTTTTAACTCGAATGCATGCCTTTTACACATTTTTTTGCGCGTGAGTGCACACGTTTTATGCGCGTATGCATGCCTTTTATACATTTTTGCACGTGTGTATGCGTGGTAAAACTAAATTTAATAAATGTTGTCAGCTATCATTGATACGTGCAACAACCAGTTCAGCGAGTATTACGTTACTACAGCTAATACATTGCAGCAGTATGTAGGATGTATTCCTACTGCAAGGAAGAATGATATTGAAAAATGGACTAATTTTGCTGAAGAAAATATGCAGTCGCTCAACTGTATCGTTTTCACACAGAAATTGAGTCTTGGGGAGAAGTTAAAATATCAGAATATTTTGAGTCAAATGCATAGTGCTTCTGACCAATTCAAGCATCATAAATGTGGAGAAAGCATACACCAGGCAGTAATTTAGTGTAGTATACAGTCAGCGTTCAAGGGCCACATCGACACAGCAGTGATCACGAACTTAACTCATCTCGATATAAAATCTAACACTCGCTCTGTTTTTAATGAGCAAATAAAAGAATTTTTACTTTGTCATCATGTCATTAAAGCCAATGCAATACTCACTGCTCTCTTTAACAATATCAAGAATGACGAAGAAGTGAAAGAAGCTATATACTTTAACGTTAAAAATCAACCTATACATCAGACAACTAATTTAATGGAATGGTTCAACACAAATATACAGCAAGTAATTGAACGAGACCTTGAAGAATTTCAAGAACGAGAGTCAGGATGGTCTCTAAAATCAATACTGAATTTGATTGTGAATATGAAAAAGTACAATCCACTACATGGAAGTTTTTATGTAGCACTACCAAAAGTTATTCATGATAAAGAAGCTTGTGTTAATGTGCAAAATAATGACGACATGTGTTTTAAGTGGAGTGTGCTGTCAATACTGTATCCAGTTGAAGAGAATCCTTATTGTGTTCTTGAATATAAGAAGTTTGCAAATGAATTAAATTTCAAGGGCATCAATTTTCCAGTAATGCTAACACAGATATCTACTTTTGAAAAGCAGAATGAGGTTTCTATAAATTTATACATCTTGAAGAAACGAGGAAAAAAACATACTATTTTTCCATATCACATAACAGAAAACAAAAAAGAAAACCACGTAAATCTTCTACTATTGCAAGATTACTACACTGGGAGAACGTTGGTGACGTTGCTGCCCCGACCAAAACGGCTGCGATACTTTGCTGTGGTTCCGCAGCGCCCTTATAGCTTAGGAGAGCTGCTTCCCTGTTTGGGACCGCAGCGTTCCCAAAAGTAGGGCAGCAACGCTACCAGTACGTTAGGTTAGATGCCTTACCGTTTACAGAGCAGCTGACACACTTCGTGCGAGAGAACAACCGCTGCCTGCACTGAGAGAACGTTGGTGACGCCGACGTGCCAACTGTATATGTTTACAATTAGTTCCCTCACTTGATGCATGCATACACATATATGCATCAATCTCGTATACCTGCATCAGCTAGGAAAGCCGAAACCAAAATTAAATTTTAACGTACTATCCGACAATACTCTTGAAAAACGGTCCCTTGGTCTCATTTTGGGGTATGCGTTTTGAAGCACAGAATCGCGTAACAAAAACTGCTGCGCAATCGAGTTATAACAAACAAAATTTGTTAGTTACCATAGCAACAAAACAAATGCTTAAAAAGTGTAAAGATTTTCATTTAATACAATTCGAAACCGCTATAAAATTAGGTCAAATCGACCAAAATAAAAGGAAAGAAAAAGACTCAGGAAAAGAATATTACAGTTATGTTAAAAACGAGTGTGTTAGGTACAAAGTGGGAAATTTCATATTAATTTCTGTTGAAAATAGCGAATTTGAATTTGGTTAGATCATGGAGATTTGCAAGAAAGGTAGCGTCATTTACTTCACTTTAAAGATAAACGTCGAATTTGTTTTTGAAAATCATTATTATGCTACTGTTGTAACTCGTAAAAATCAATTGAGAGAAAAAAAACATAGTGAACTACTAATGGCGATCCCGGTATTATCAGTTGTCAAAGATAACGTACATTATATAGTGATTCCGCATCAAATATAAACCATAAGCTGTACTGTGCTGGCACAATATTGAATTACTATCTGTTATTGTTTTCAAATTACACATAAGTTTCTTGCACCTCATTATATATCGTTAAGGGATAGCAATGTTGTGCATACTAATAAAAATTCACATACATTAAATTATTCTTCAACTTAGTACGTAATTTTCCGGTTAATTTCGCGATATTTTAAAAATCTATGCACAACCACTTACATACATACAATACTTCAAGTATCAAAGCATCATAAAATGTACCACCCTTTAAAATGTGTTAAAAGAAAGTGTTACGGAGATGTAATTTACTTCATCTATCATTTTATTACTTATTTATTCACTTTGTAATAGCGTACAGCCTAATATATCGGCTTTCATGTTTATACGTATATATTTCAAACACCAATAATACTTTTGTCGACTGTAAATGTTGAAAGAAGACAAATATTTATATCGGTCTTACAGTCAAACTAATAAACAAACATTAATATTACTT
>JAPYYV010023416.1:0-18431 GCA_030522625.1 Copidosoma aretas
TAAGTGAAACCATCATTGGTGCACTAGGTAATACAGCTGTAATATTTATGCTCGAAATATCTATATCGCGATCAGGCAGAGCAACAACATTTACATACTGGTTCAACTCAACCTCTTGTTTTAATTTCACGACAGCTAAGTCATTTTCATCAAACGTTGTGGAGCTTGAAAATGTTCGTTGTTTTGTGTTACACGAATATGAATGTCAAAATGTAGTATCAGAAGTGACTTTTCTCACCTAGGTTGGTAACTTTCGTGTTTAGTAACGGATTCAATGGTAAAGGGATCTCTCTCACAATAATAATCGTTTTCGTACTGAAATGTAACAGAGCCTCCAACAGAAAGATATCCACAACTAGCAGGAAATAAAACATGATTTTTCGTTATAAGTGCTCCGAAACACTTTAATCCTGAAGAATCAAAAATCATCGCCGTGAATGGAATTTCTACCGGACACAACTCCGATTTTACCCTGAAAACTTTTTTAACACATGTAAGGTTATGTATATTCCTGAATTTTATTTTGTTGCGCAATAATTAAAAAAATAGGTACAGGATCGTGTGCAATCCACGGGAGGGAACAAAGAAAGCCCCAGATCACATGCTTGTCAAATGCCTGGGATCTGAGATCTTCTTTATTTTTTCTCCCCGGGTGAGTAATATAAAATAATTGAAACGATTAGAAAAGAAAATCATTTGTTTGAATGATTTTACGAATAAACTGACAAATACTTACCTTGAATAATCAAAATTGACACAAAAATCTTCAAAAGTACCATTTTAATTAAGAAGTCAAGCCAAAATGTAGTCTTCAGAAACCTTATCTTTAGATTTAAATATTCACAAGAGTCAAACCTAAATTAGGATTTGACGTAGTCAAGCGAACAGATCGGTAAGGCTCGAATAGCGTTACTAAAGAATATACTTTTCGTGACGGTTTGTATAGCAAACGAAATGAAAAAAACTACTCACTAATGAAACAAATTAAGATATTCTAAAAGAAGTGTTGCAGTCAAGCCCCACCTTTGTAAGATAAATATCGTATGAAGAGGGAGAGGCGGGGGGGGGGGGGGCACCTTAACTTCCATGGATTTTAATGATCAAAATATGTGTTAAAAAAAGTTTTTAGAGAAAAATACTTTGTAAACTGACAAAGCATATAAGATAAATTGCAACACTAGTGCTAAATAAGAGTAATTTCATAAAAATTGCTATTGATATTTACCTTTTTAAAGACAATAATGTTTTACAGATTTTGTTCTACAGAATGTTTGTTTGGTTTTTAAATAAAAGCTCTTACTCGAGAGTATACAAATTATGTAATCCAATATTAAAAATTTCTTCCACTCAATATGTATATGTATGAAGGCAATTTACTTTAAAAATGCTCAGCATTGTGGCTTGGGTTTCATTTCTCGCAATAATCATTCCGAGGGTTTATACTTTCCTTAAGCTTTGATTCAACTAACATAAAGCATCAATAGTCAAGGAACTCACGTAGGACATATTTCAAACACAGTTGAATTTTTTTAGGTGTTTTAAGATTGCATGAGACACTAGCTGATGGCTGTATTGTATCTTAGTAAGTCACAATTATGAACTTTTCATAAAATGGAAAAATGTGGGATTATCAATCAATACTGAAAATAAATTTGAGTTATCGACACCTTATTGTATAAGTAGAGGGACACGTAAAAATTTTTTTGTTTTAGTAATACAATACTCATTTTTTTTTTTTTTAACACTGGTAAGTCAAAGGGATAAGCAGAATAATTCAATATAGCATCGATTCCATTTGAACTTTGTCATAGTGATTCAAGTTAGTTAGAAATATCAGTGTATTGCATGTATTGAATAAGAATTTACGAGCCTGGTTATTTGTGATACGTTTTTCCACTCAAGAGACGAATCTGTACTCGAAAAATAAAGTATTCTACAGCTGGTACACAAAATTTTGACGTATTGCATAGTAATGACTGCTCCGATGTCATTTCTAATTTGCTTTATTCGAGTAATTTCACATATAGTCCAAAGTTTGCCTCATGGAGATAAAACACACTAGAGCTTTCCGTACGACGGAGACAGCCCAATGATTCATCGTTTTCGTTAAAGATAAGCCTATAACGAGTATTTTTTTTAACACAAAAGATGAGTCAACTAAATAGAACAACGTGTCGACGGAACGTTGGTGACTCAATCGATATTTGTGGGAGAACGATAATATTTCAGATATAAAAGCTAAGTAATTGTGTATTTTTCCTTGCAATAATTAATAGTTCGCAAAACGTCGATTCTTGAAACATTTAAGGGTTGATCCAGACACAATTTGTATTGTTAATCAGCACATTAAACTCAATATAGTTTTATCAAATGCTCTTCCCATAAAATCAATTTTTTTCAAATTGAAAACAAATACCAAGCAAACTAGGAGTGAAAACATTTTTTTGAAATCATAGGATCTCTGGGTCGCCCGGTGTATTATTGCGATACAAGTTTGTTGCAAATAATTGAATCGTGTTCTGCAAAGCTACTCATTGCTGCGCACTGATTATTCGTAACAAAAAACTAAACTGAAAATCCACACAGTCCATCAACGGATAACTTCTCCGTATCCAGACTCAGTCCAGTTGCAGCTCGATTTCCCGAAGTTTCGGGACTCCCTCTCACCCGAATCTCCATCCGATGGTCCAGAACAGTTTCTCGCAATCTGCATTGTATCCGACGCATAAGTACTCTGCCCCTACTTCGCTCACCCACACGCACAAGCCGCAGTGCCGCGTTGGCCAAACGGGCGCTCGGATCTTCCGGTGAATTTGCGCGTTTTAAAATATACATTTGCACACATTGACAAACTCAAGAACGTAGAGAGCCCACCTTGTTTTTTTTTTTTTTTGACATTATTCGCAACATCGACAAGCGCCAAACTCTACCAACGCAGCCGGGCCTTAATTATTCAATATTCAAAGTACGAGAAAGTGCACCGCGGCACAGCTCCGCCGATGCTCGGCCCCTGATAATAGCGCCGCACCGCGAGTCCGGGCTATTGTATACAAATGGCCGCTGCGCGTTCTGCAAGAGCGAAATAAAGAAAGCGAAATGAACGCGCGGCGAATCCATCCTCGAGCTGCTTCCGGAGCGGGCGTCTCGGTACCGATGATAAAATGAATGGCCCAACTTGTGGGGGGGGGGGGGGGGGGGGCTGCGGGGGGGGGGGGGGCTGGGGGGGGCCCGGGGGGGGGTATACGGGTGGTTTTCGAAAGGGGCTTTTGCAAATATAGGCAGGACTAATTGATTTTCTTTTTGCCTCCCTCCCCCCCATACCCCTGCTTCTAATTGCCGTTGTTCGCATTACAATTTGTAATTGCGATTGTAACGAGCTGTCGCTGCCGGCTGACCGTACTTATACTCACTTGTACTTTGGATTTCTGGTTTTGCAACGGGGCCGCGTGTAGGTATATCAACGGCCGATCGGGCAATTTGCGCTATGGGCTGCAGTTTCTTTTTTTTTTTTTTTTTTTTTTTTTTTTTTTGGCTTCTCTGTTGCGTAAAAGGATTAGGGCTGGTATCGGTGCTTTCGGGTGTGTGTGTGTGTGTGTGAGTGTGTGTAGATGTTGTTTTTAGCAATCAGAGCTACTTACTGTTTTGTTCAACGTCGAGAGGAACCATCGGGATGCTGTATATACGTGTTTGGTAAAAATTCATTTGCAGTGCTTCTTTAAAAGATCTTTTTATTCGATTTAATCAACTGATGAGCGCATTAATTTTGTACGAATGTCTTAAAAGCTTTTTAGAGCTATGCGTTTTTTTGAAAACAAAAAAGGCCAACCCGTTTTGTTCATTCGAGTTGAAAACAGCGTATCTGTATATGTGAATCCAAGAGACCATTCTTCAAAATCTAGACAAGCGTTCTATCTCTTCTCTTCGTCTTTGAGCAAAAATTATTATAATCACACAAAATATATGGGTGCTAAATCCATTATGAAAAACTACTCCAAGAAAAGATCAATAAATTCGTATATTTTGAAATATGCTTCTATAAAACACCCATACCGTTTAAATATTTATGAAATTCATCATTTGCAATTTTACGGAATGCTTGATAAATAATCAGATTCATCGAATAAAAATATTTGGAATGAAAAAAGGTAATGTAGGAAGGCTACAGCATGAAAAGCACTAAGTCGTAAATTCAACACATGCGTGTCCAACAGTGTTGAACTTGCAGTGACAGAAAATTTTTGCCTCATGGAGCTAATTTTTGAGAAAAAAAATGAAAAAGTTCGGTAGATCTGGTAAAACAGTTGATGAACCATTTTTTGTTTGTATAATACTCATCAACACTACAATCCTCTACATTTGATAAACATAAAAATTGTCACTGCACCCGTATTCCAACACGCTTGGATTTACAGTCCACTTGTCACTCGTCTCTTCTCGTATACTAGCCCCTCAAAACTCCCAAAAAACCAACTGCTCAAACCCCCCCCCCCCCCCTTAGTTCTCTGTAACAACAAATATCTAGTACGAGCAGAGATGGTTACCTTTCGCATCGCAACGAACGCCTCCCGCTCCCACAACATAACATCCCACGCTCTGACGTAACCGCGCGATCTCCGTAACTCCCGTACGTGCACCACTATGCCTAAACAGTGCGTTTTGCCTGAGCGAAATAATACACGTATGAGTATACCCACTCATACACACGTGCATAATACATGTACGCGAATGAAGAGTAGAACTGAGGAGGTATCCTGGAGCACTCGGCATTCGTCGCGCTACAACGTACGCACTGAGAGCACCAAAACTATAGTACAAGGAGCGCGTTTATGCATCCGCAATTAACTCGCGTGTGTCGCAATTCCTTGAAAAAAAAAAAAATTTCGCCCGTGTCATGTACGGCAAGCACTCTCCGCGGCTGTTTACTCAGTCCTAGAGTGTCCCGCTTCCTCTCTCCCCCCCTCCCCCCCCCGCCGCTTCGGATGTATAACTTACTTGCGCACCGGTGCGCCGCGGCGCCCAGTCTGGTTTCGTGAGCGCGCTTTCGGAGAAAGTTCAAAATCGATTAAGCGTACGCACGCCGGCCCCCCCGGATGCCGGACTTTTCGGCGCTCTCTTGTCCTTTTTTTTTTTTTTTCGCTATTGTCTTTTTTTTTCGGGCCGTCGTTTCTTTCCTTGGTTACGTTTCGCTGGATTCGTCGAAGTTCCGAGGGGGACGCGAGTTTCGCGGGAACAGAAGTGCGGAGCTGGATGCCTGATTTTCGTACATCACGTTGTTTGATGTCTCATCTTCACTATGATGTTGCTTTTTTGTCGTTCATGCAAAAATATAGACGTTGACACGTCTAATTAGGTTCCCAAAGTTCTTCTTTGGATCGAACAGCGGCAATATAGTAATGTATAATATGCAGTTTTGTCCGGAAACGGGACTCTGGCTTATCTTTGGCGAATCTTTGTTACGCGATAAAATAATAAGGCGAACGAAGCTCAAATCGACCGAATGAATCTAATGAATTTTCAGATATCAAAAGCTCATTCGCGTAACGGTTCCCAGCCGATTCGAATTTCAAACTTGCTCGACCCACCACCACGAGTGCGAATCCAGACCCAACGTTTCTCGTTCGCACTCGAAAAAACTCTTCCGAACCAAGTTACGTACTGGCTCCAAATTAGACGTCGCAAAAAGCCTGTAGAGGAAGCGCACGTGCGCCCATCCAATTGACTTTTTGCTTGCCAATAATACTTACACCGACCGTGTTTCCTAATCGATTGCCTGCACACTCGAAGGATACGGTACGCGCCACACACACACACACACACACACACACTCTTTGCTTGGAAAATTCGTGGTCCGAGAGAGACAAAAAATTAATTGCGCGCCGTTATTACAGGTATACACCTGTGTGTTATATTCGGTCGATCGGCCTCCGCCGGACGATATTTCTCGCGTCCCCCGGTGCTGCGAGATCGAGTTTACGAGCGAAAGGAGATCATACCGACGAAATAATAATTAGAGGGGCTGCTGCTGCTGCTGCTGTGAAATATTTGCATACTCTTGCGCGTTTTTCGGCCACAGCGGCGGTGGCGGCAATCTGAGACGGAGCGGTGCGCGGAAAATAGGAGCGAGCAAGGAGACACGAAATTTCGCAACCCTGGCCGTATAATTGCGTTGTACTGTCGTCGTCGTCGCGTTTACGCTCGGATCGAATTCCTCGTCGAAGCAAAGTTTCTCGTTTGGTGCGTATGAACCGTCGATCGACAAACTTTGGCGGAAGACAGGGAGATCGGTGTATATAATAATACCATCAGCGATAAACATTCACTTTTCCACCTCTATACATGTACAGAGAACACAGCGCCCGGAGCTAGCTCGAATGATCCATAAGCTAGCAGGCCGCCATCATCCGAACGATCCGTGCAAAATAAAGGGTTATGCATAAGATGTACACATTGCGCCGCAGCAGCAGCAGCAGCAGCAGCAGCAGCAGCAGCGCCCGAAGAAATAAGAAGGGAGGGTCTAATTTTCCAGGCTCCCCCACTTCTGGGCGAAATTTCTCGGTCTCTTTCGCGTCTGTGCGCTATAGGTTGCGACATCACACGCCGGCAGATTGAGAGAGAGAGAGAGAGAGAGAAGATGCGCTCTCTGCTGTCTACAGCGGAATGGAACGAGGGGAGGTGAGCCGCTGCAACTTGAGCAACTGTGTATGTGTGCAGCGTACAGTACGTACCAGCGCGTTGCGTCGTGCTTAGCACTGTGTAATTTCGCCGCCTATCATTTATATAATGTAGTTTTCTCATACATGCGCCCCCTGCCCCGAATGGAAGCTTGGCTTGCGAAATTCGCTCTCGCGGTTGTTCCAATTTTTCATTATTATCATTATTATTGTTATTATTAGTCTTTTTTTGTTCTATCATTGCTCGTACCTTATTTGTACATGGCATTTCTGTTCCTCTTCGGTACGCGCTAATGATTCCCCGCTGCGACGCTGTCATAATATAGATGTGTGTACCGTGTTCGTTGAGTGAAAGAACGTCGCATCTTGATG
Organism: Copidosoma aretas; assembly: GCA_030522625.1. Taxonomy (NCBI): domain Eukaryota; kingdom Metazoa; phylum Arthropoda; class Insecta; order Hymenoptera; family Encyrtidae; genus Copidosoma; species Copidosoma aretas. The sequence goes on from JAPYYV010023416.1 coordinate 7,044, forward strand.
ACGTTTTTTGGGACAAAAATCTTGTTTCCACGCGATTTTGTGTGGATAGTAGTGCTGCGAGGCTTGAAATGTAGATTGGTTGATTTCTCGACGTATTATGAAGTAGCGATTTTCGCAAAATTTTGTCATGACTATTTTACGTGATTGTTTGAAGCGGGAGTATTTTTAAGGGAAAAAATCGGGCATTGATGACTTTAAAAACAAAAACAAAACAGTTGGGCCAAGTTTCATATCATTGTTACAGTTTTCAAGGTCACTGATTGCAAACATGAGCCGTAATCAATGATCTACAAAATTAGAAAAATAATACCAAACTTGACCAAATTTTTTTCAGCATTTTTTAATGTCATCATGCAATGATTTTTTCCTTTGCAATACTCCCACTTTGAACGATCGCATACAAACCCCAAGAAAACATTTTTGAAAAAACGGTACTTCAAATGTAAAGTCGTATCGTATACGGTTTAGAAAAAAATTTTTGCCATACGTTTTTGAACAAAAAATTTTTCAACACGACGAACTCTTCTGCCAAACGAACGGTACATGTGTAACATTACGGGACCGCATATTTAGTTTTTCGGTTTCTTGAAAACTAGCGGTGGACTTTTTTATTCCCCCCCGCAGCGAGACTGTCGATGATTATTACGGGATCGCGAGAGCGCGCGGCTCGTATCGGGCATTTTCACTCGCGCCGCGTTTTAGAAAGTAAGTAGCGCTCCGGCTTAGCAGTTTGTCAGGGCGATTTGAATTTTCAGAGCCGAATAGGCTTATGAAATGTGCACGCGTTTTTTTCCTCGGGTATCGAGAGGCGGGTCATGAGCCGAGGGAAAAATCTAATCGGTATATGGATATCGTAGCGCGTAAATGATTTTTTTTTTCTCTCACTTTTCGCGATAGTTTTAACATTAAGAAGTTTGCTGCGTTAAAATACAGCTGAAACGAAAGGACTGGCCTGTGAATCTTTTGCAAAAATAAATAGCAAAAATAAAGAAAATATTACAAAATTATAAGAAAATGTTTCTAATAATGAACTAAAATGTGTTGGATACTATCATCTAATTCTGCCTGTACACATTATAGAAAGTACGTTACAAATATCGTCTGGCCTAGGCAAGTCGTTACGGTATATGACATAAAATTTAGCTATGATAGGTTCGAGTCCGTTCGAGACAAATAATAGAAAAAAAACAGCACAGACAAATGGAATGACACAAATAAAACTAAAAAAAGTTAATAGTTTGGCAATTTTCTTGTGGTGAACACATTTTTAAAAATGATATGCATCATTCAAAGTGGGAGTCATCAAAGTATTGAATTGATTATAAACAAGTCCTTTAGTACCTAGCAACAGCATCACATCACTCTCATCGAACCGACCAATCAAAATCCTTTTATCTTGGCTTCACTCAAAGACGTTCATTTTTTTAAGATAGGATCTACACTTATCATTAATGATCCCCCTACTTTTATTAATTTAGGCGCAAGACAAATGATTTTTTGTTCACGTTTAAATGCATTAATAAAATCTTATCCCTGCAATCAGTAAAAATATACTTTTATTTTGTATTGGCTATAATTTCATTTAAAGTATCGGAAGTCTGAAAAACTAAGTAGAAACAGTCGAGTGAGGTAAGACAATCGACGCACTAGTGGAGAGAAATTAAAGATATATGATCTGATCTGATATTCAATTCACACGTAGGTAATTTAAAAATAGTAAACCGTGCGAATGTATGTGTATGTCGAAAAAAAAAAATTTTCCACATAATTTCAAAGTCAGTTTGAAATCCATAACAAAATTCCACCTGTCCAGCCACCGATGGCCAGAAAAGCAAGTCGAGTAAATGTAAAATCTTCTGAAAACCTGAACACGAAAACATTCTCCCCATTTTCAGTAGAGGCGGAAGTTTCCGCGCAAGCCCCTCAATTTCGTAAGTCAGTTTTTCGTGCTCCGCGCCTTAAAAAAAAAAAAATCACATTTTCACCTCAACAGCCGCTCGTTCGCCCGATCTTTCGGAATTTCGTTTTCAACACACGCCCACCCAACGGCCGTAATAAATCACCCGTGCTCCGAATACACCCTGTACTTACGTTCACACTTTAACGACGACAGCGCGTGTAAATACACAGTCGTCGGGTGCCCGGCCGGCGATAAAAGTCGCGAGAGCCTCGTGTACTTATCAGGAGCAAACCGAAGTTTCTCCAGAGGCAAATAACACACACGCCGCCGCCGCCACCGCCGCCGCTGACACGGACGCATTAATTAGCCGTCGAAATAAGTGTATCGGGGAAGGCGCTCGTTACGACATCCGTCAAAAAACACGTAACGCCGTCTATTTATATCATCATCGTCGATGATGGAGTCGGTTTCCGAGAAACGGGGGACGGGGAGATCGCGATTCCGTTGGAACGGCGGTATATACCTATATGTAGGTAAGTACATACACATCATCAAAGAGACAAAGTCGCCGAAGGCAAAAACAGAGTACGAAACACACACACACACACACACACACACACACACAGACGCCAATAATCGTGCGCTGAGGTAAACCATCGTACACTCTGCCGCCTAATGGCCGTGCAGTAACAATGCAGCGCAACCACGTAATCAATAATTCGTGATTCGCATTTGCATCCTACAGTGCGCAAGTATAAGTACAAAGTCTACCGAGAACGAGGTATATTGATGGAAAAAACCTCGGCTCTAAGACTGTGAGCAGTCCATCGAGTCAGAGCTATGTAAGCCAAGCGAAGGTGAGTACATGTAGAAGTGGGGGGGGGGCACGAGCGCATCTCTCCCATCTGGGTTCTATATAAATATAGGTATGTACATATATCACGATGACCGAGCGACTAGAGCGCGCGCGGATGATGCGCCGACGGAAAAGGCGCGCGTAATGGGCCTACTTGAGTATTTCAAGGTAGGTCAGCCGGTTCTCTGTTTCCCCCCCCCCCCCCCCCCCGCCGTATTTGGCCGCGCTGCTGGACTTTTCCCATCGTGGGTGTGCGCGCGTCTTGGATCTCGTAATGACGCTCGGCGCGCGCTTCTGTTGCGACACGCGAGATTTTATGATGCGTAGCTATGTGCGTGCTGGTGCGGAGAGCTATATGGGCCTTTTTTGTGCAATATATGCAATTATTGGTGAACGGGGGGGGGGGGGGGGGGGGGGGGGGGGGGGGGGAAAGGAACAACGGTACATATCATTTTCGTAGCGAAATTACTAAGATACCTATTTCACGTGTGCAAAATGTACGTGTATCAGTCGTGTATTACAGTAACGACGCTCACTTTGACGAAAGTTCATCACAATAACTGATATTTTTCCAGAGAAACCATACATATTAAACCGGTCGAAATATTGCTCGTGGTGATGTTGCCAGAAAAATACGGTAGAACAGTTCTCTTTCCCCGGAGCATCCAACAGAAGACTCGATGAAGTTCACTAAATAAATTGCGGTAAATTTTTTCGATATTCATATATTATGACAAGTGCTTCTGCTGAAACGCCACTTTACGTTGTTTACTTTCTGTAAATGATACGAAAAGTCGTCTACGGTACATAGAGACTATAAGTACATAAGTTTTCCCTTTCTATAACCAATAGAAATCGACACGAAACGTTATTCACGCGTAATGTAATCACACTCGGAGTTCGTTGCACCACTGCGGACGTGATATTTGCATCGGGTCGCCGATCGGTTATCGAGAATAAACATTATCACGCGCGCTAATGGCGAAAAATAATACACGCGTTACGTGAAAATAATTAACGGATGAATTAACTGCGCGAGCCAATATACACTCGGCCGGAAAAAACGAGACAAGGTCTTACTCTGCGCATCGATATCGAGCCCATTGCTTTTGGTGCGCTTATTTTTGATACGAGCAAACGAGACTGCTTGTCAGTACGTACATTGGATGAAAAACTACGCTGCCGAGAACCCCTACCGCAACCGCAAACAAGACCGATATAACAAAAGGAGAGACAAAAATTACACCCATCCTCCCGCAAATCCTCGAAGAATCTCTAAGCGGCGTTGAAAACTACCATCGCCATCAACTGTTGTGCTCAATCATCCGCTGACTATGGCTCGCTGATCGATTTTCGAGCACCAAAAAAAAGTAAGAGACAGTAGAGAGAGAGAGAGAGAGAGAGAGAGAGAGCAATAGAGCTATATGCCAACGACGCAATGGGCAATTATCCGCGGTTAACGACAGTATAATTACGCGCGCGCTTGGGCGGATTGAATCGTCGTGGACGCAGGCGCGACGTAACGGCCGCTCGCGCGCAGGGCTTGTACCGCAGGTACGAAGCGCGACCTTAAGAAAGCCCGGACTGATTATCGAGTTTTCAATGCGGGCCTTGCAAATGCACGCGCAAGCGCAAGGTGCCTTCAGTATATGAGTCTTGAGTACTCGTGCTATTTTTATGTTGGGTGCGCGCGAGGAGAAAGTTCTGCTCGCGTTGCGTATCGGGGCTCGATATAGGATTGAATTTTGGCCAGACTATGTACCGTGCTATTTAAGGCTTCAGAATAGCTAATAAAGTACCATCACGATAATGACGGACCTGTCATTACCGTAATGCTTTTATGAAGTTTTTTAAAAATACCATGTAAATTAACATGTGTTTTCTATAATATGACAATAGAGACGGTTCCAAAGTTTTAGGCTAGTTTGGACCTCATATACTTAACACAGAAAAAATAATAGAAATATTCTAAACACTAAATTTTGAAACTCCTATTTCACACACCAAAATATCCTTTTTTTTTTACTGATGCATGTATTATGTAGTAATTTACTGACTTTGCTATTTTTACTTTATCATTGTGTTACTTGTATTACTTATTATATTATACAACTACATTTTGTACGTATATGTTATAAAAAACTACTCTATTTAAATTTTAAGTGTGAAAGAAGTTTACGCACGAAATATAATCTCCTTATTTCTCAGCCTGTTGTTGATCTTTACTGCTCCGTATAATACGTGTTCACTCGATGAACGACTTGATTACATTGTGAGCTTAGTCAGCTGAGTGAGTCAGTGGTCAGTGACCTAGCTATACTGCGCAATAAGCTGCGTAGCTCACCAGATACTTTAGTCTGAATTAGTCATTCGTCAAGTGAACACGTATTGTTCTGAGCAGTAAGCGATCAACAACAGAGTACGAAATAAGGAGATTATGTTTCGTGAGTAGACTTATCTTCCACTTGCAACTTAAATAGAGTAGTTTTTAATGACGTTTACGTATATAATGTAATAAAATAATAGGTTGTATAATAATAATTTCTTCATATTCAGTTATTGTATTACAATCAAAATATAATTTACACAAAGAATGTGTAGTCTGTTCAATTTCAAACAGAAGTCTTCCATTCATAATTGAACAGATTTTAAACAGTGTTGGTACATATTTTAAAGAAATACACATTTGCATGTAAATAAAGAACGTGTTCCAATCAGCAATCAGCGCTTACCACCAACACCGAAAACTTATAAGATTTTCGAAATTTTAACGTTGTCACGGTGATATTAGGATTCTTAAGAAATGCTGTATGCGATAACAACGAGGAGGCTATGGATATATCGATTGAAGGGCCCTTGAAATACCAAGAAACCCACGGTAATCGAGTACGAGCACAGTCGAGTCTCTCGAACTCCGACTACACACTCCGGTGTCTCCGAGACTGACTACTCTTATTTACAGTAGCATTATAACTCCTGATTAGCTAAGACTATTTTTACGATTTTGAATACTCGACACTGTTAGATCACAACATCGTTGTTGTAAGCATTACCGTATTCGTAAAAAAAAAAAAAAAAAAAAAACATCCACCCCCCCCCCCACAACTCCTTTGTGCCCCCAAAACACTACACACACCCACCCACACTCGCCCCCCCTAATATGCTCGCTTGAGTGCCATCAACAATCCCCTACCTCGGTGAGAACGTGCTATTTACATTCCGGTACACATTCTCACGTATAAGCTCGCATCACGCACCTCTACGATCCGTACCTAGCCATAAATACACCCGTAGACCTACACGTCACCATGCACCATCCCAACATCACAGTTACACATACGCACGCACACCTTCGACGCTCCAGGTATGCATGAATAGGCCCGGCTGGTGCTTTTACATCGCGCAAACTCACTTACCTTTTTACGCACGGGACGCGTATGCATATGTACAAGGGGCAAGGAGGAGGAGGCGAATCCTGACGGAGCGAGCAACTGGTCCTCGGGGAGCGTTAGATTGCCCCTTTAGGGAGCTTTAACGAGTCACTCCCGACGAGCCCCTGTTTTCGTTTTTCCCCCCCTTCTTGCACGCACATACATATATTTGATGTACGTTTTCTCTCTCTCTCTCTCCCTCTCTCTTCACTCACCACTACAGCAGCGCACGCACGGGATTAATTAGGATGGAGCGCGATTTTACGACTCCGCGTGCTTTCGGCCCCGGAACTTCTTTGCGCATACGCGAGTGACGACGACGACCGCAGTGTATATACACGATCGATCGATCTATCGGTCCGGAAATCGGCGTTATGTGAACGCGAATCGAAAGTCCGGGCGGTTATTTTCGAGGGCGAACGTTTTCGACACGCGAACAACGCGGCACTGATTCTGCGATTGCGGATCGATCGATCGATCGGTCAATCGTTTTCAGTCTCGTCCATTCGTCGACTTTGAATGCGTATACCCTCGTATTAATATATATTCCCTTCGTTTTGCATTGCCGAGAGAAGGGGCTCGTGCATGGTTCTGCGGTCGCGGGAAATTCGATCGTGAGGTTTTACGCACAGAGTGCCCGATCAGTACCATAGTACATTGATAAGTCCACCGTACAAAGGTAAGGGTACGCGTTTGCGGGCGCTCGATCGTTATCCGGCTCCGCGCTTTCGACGGAGGGGCGCAGGTGGCAACCGGTCGGGCGGGTCGCGATTTATCGCGCGCTCTCGGCGAATTATGCTCATAACGCGCGGATTTTCGCCTCGCGAGACCATAGTTACGTTGATACTGTACAGTCCGAGCTTTTCGATGGTCTACATTATCCGCGGGCGTATCGGAGCTTTTTTTTTGTTTTCTTTCTCACTTTCGGGACGGTAGATCGCCGTACATCCGAAAACGCCTCGGAAAACATGTATTATCCGATCACACTTGTACATTCCCGCTGAAAGCTTCCCCGTGTCCGTCGATCGAGTGCGCTCGAGTTTCGCGTGTATGATACACACACGCGCGTGCAATGTGTGCACACCCATGTACACACACACACACACAATATGTATTCCACGAAATGCACCGGACCAGCAAGAACTTTCAAACGAGTTCCGTTCATTTTTAATCGAAAATTTATACGCTCGCCTCGCTCCGCTATCTATCTATCTATCCTATCCGCGCGCACTCTACATATATATGTATGTAACGCACTCTCGCGAGCGGGCGCGCGTGAGCCACATGTAAGCGCGAGCAAGTACATACACCCGAGTGGGGCTTACATAATTTGGAGCCGCGACTTTCACTGTGTATACGTATATATAGGTACTGCTGGCTGCATGGGCCGCAATTATTTTTCACGCACGTATATACATATACGTATACAGGGTGTATACCTGTCTGCGCGTAACGACTGTGTATATATATGTATGTATATATGTTTCTGCACCTCTCGGGTTCTTTCATGGATGAGCGAGGGTATTTTAGTAGGCTCGTCAGGTGATTGCCGAGTTTATCAATTATTACCGTGATCGGAGAGTGGTGGGGGGGATGTATTGTGCCGTTCGGGAGTTTGATGCGAATTGAAATGAGTACATGTGGGTTTTGATCGCTTTGCGAGTGAAAAGTGTAAATTCCATGAATACCGCAAGAAGAAAATTTCAGAACTTGAAAATATCGCGAGGGCAGGGACGGCAATGATACTTATCAGTTTTAACTTGCCGAACCGATGAGCATGTTGTACGTGTATTTCGTCACGTAAAACAGCGACGATGATGATGATAATGATGATGATCATGATAATGTTAGTCTATAAGTTGAGCCGATAAATTTCGGGAAATCGGTACTTTCCTCCGGCATACCACCGATTTACGCGCGCTTTTACGTAAGAAAACCCGATCGGAATGAAAAAAAATACCGTTTAATCATAAGCGCGAAATAACGACGTTATGCCGAGGAATAAAAAGAAAGAAAAAAAAGCAGGGTTATCCAACCGATCGCGGGAAGCGGAGAGCGAAGATTTTCGCGATTTCTCCTCCGATTACCCGCGCGAATCCCCGTGCGCTCTAAAATGCGACCGTAGCTAATCGCACACACGACCCGCCGATTTCCATGGGACTGTCGGAAAACAGAGGCCCGATGACCCTGCACGACGCGGCGATTCTCGGATTCTTACACAGCACCCAACCCGAGTCACGAAGAGGCTGTTCGGGACGTATTTACCTACCGACTGATTTTGACCACGCAAAAGAGCAATTAAGGCGGATCGCTCGCTTTAGTGGGTGTATATATAGTCGGAGAAGCAATAGTCGGAATATCTGCGTCGACGGCCAATTTATGCCCAAGCTTGTGTGCGTGCGTACTGGTAGTTCCTTTGGTGCGGTTGTGTGTACATATGTCGCACGGATATACAGCTATTGTGGTTCGACGCTCGCACTGATATGTATATTGGGGAAAGTGTCTTGCGTTCGGGTTGTTTGAGGATTTTTGTCAAATTTCGAGTTGACTAAGAATGCGTGAACGAGAGATGTTGATAAACAAGCGATAGCGATGAGAGATGGGAAAAAATTTGAGCGACTGATTTTTCAGACTTTATTATCAAGGAACGTTTGAATATTTGATTGATTTTGCAAACACGATGTATCAGCTCACCGACCGAGCCAAGGATTTCTCCGCCACCTATCGTCCACAACGATTTAGTACGCGGAAAATGCAAACACTCGTGTATCCGTATATATTAGGTAGTATTAGGGTCAAATTATTTATCACGCCTGCGTCACTCTGCAACTTGATACTCGTCAAATTAGCGGTCCATTTCACGGCCGCGAGTGTACATAATGGGTCTGGTGCGGTGGTGCTTATGTCGGCTATCAACACCTCCGAGCCTTATGTACCATATATATATGTGTATAGACGCAAGCAAGGGGGAACCCTAATGCCGTTTACAATCGTAAATAATATTCTTATATATGCGAGACAAGTCCGTTAAAATTGACCGGTGGTACTGGTGCGTGCGTGTACCTGATAATATATTTGTACACGCATGTATATACATGCGGGGCTATTACAGATACCGTGGCCGGTCCAGCGATAGATGGCTTTCATTACGCATGCATATGCGAATGATTGAACGCCCGTGGACCGTATACTATATGTCTCTCTTTCTTTCGGGCGGATATATCTCCTTTAGAGGTATTCTGGACGTCGGACACTTTGCGGGTGCGTGTCGTTTAAATTTATGTGAACCCGAGGTGATTGCCTTAATCGCCGTGAGGAATATGATCGTATTATTCGCCGATTGAGCCGTTATCTTTTTGAACTGATGGTTTCATCATTGAGAGCGGGTGATTTGTTTATTTTGAGTTTACTTGACATTTGTTGCAAAATAATATTAATAATCAATGACGATGGTAACAATAAATCATAATAATGTAAATGTTAACAATAATCATAAGAATAAAAATTACAATAGAAGTTACTTTATTCGCGTGTGATAATTTCTCGCTTTGTGTCTCCTCTAGCTAATTAAAGGATCTCTTGATCGTGGTTTGCGGTGGGAGGATGCGAAAAAAAGCCGAGTCTGAGGTCGAGCCGTTCAAAAGCCGAACGGTTTACTTCGACTCTCGCCACTATTGTTTCTTTTTGCTTCTTTTTCGGCTTCGAATGCTATTCAGCGTCAGGTTTGATACTTCATTATCTCAATTGAGCTGTTGGAAGGATCGTGTCTGCGAGTGTTCGAAAGGCTGTGGGGAAAAAAAAGTCGTGGTGTGATTTATTTTAAATTGTGCTACATCAGAGATAGTAGTTGTTTCAGATATCGTTTAGAAAAGTAGAAACAGTCGAGTGGGGTAAGACGAGTCATCATCAAAGGGCGGAGAATGTAAAGAGATCTAACCTGATCTGCATTCTTACTGTGTGATCTCAGACGCTGCTTCAGTCTTGTGCGCAAAGCGAATACACTGACGAGACTGTTTTTCGTCGGTCGCGAAAAAATATTCCAAGGCCCACAAAACGAGTAAGAATACGGTTAGGACATTGAAATTTATTCCAACTGAATCTGGTTACCATTTTCTGAATTTCTATTTTTTTGCGATACGTCCAATACCGCTGTTGACTGATAAAAATTAGTTAATTAAAAGTTATTTCATCAGCGCAGAACTGCCGAGTGTCGGTTACCTAGAGCCCGTGTAATATTTATGTAATATATTATACTCTATGATCATGTATTGGTTGTTATGTCACGTCTTCATTCTTAATTATTCCTCCACTATTCATTTTTCTCGATCGGCTCGAACTCTGCGGAGAAAGTTCATGTACTCATGCACGAGCGAGGGAAAATTATAATTCATCGCACTATATTACAAGACTCTTTTTTGTGTGACCTCATCAAAGAGGGTTCTGAACATTTTTAATCGTAATGAGAGTTACAAATATCACTCATGTTATTTTTTATAGTATTTTTTTTCTATCTAATATTTATCAATTCAGTGTTTGATAAATTTAGTAATTTTGTTTGAATCTGAAAAACCCCAAACACCTCATTTTCACAAGAATAGCGTACCAGTAAACCGACAGATTTTAATCACCCATAACTACACGTTGGATACGCAAAACAACAAACTCGGAGGTCACGCTGGCAATCCCATTTTCACCGGAATGAACAACTTTCTCGCCGCCCCTTCGCCGATAAAACAATCCCATCGCCCCACTGAATCGCACTAATACATCATCAGCAACCAAGCTCAGCCCGGCATCCCGAGCTCATATGTATTAATTAAAACTCGCGCACACCGGGCGTATAGGGAGCCCAGAGATACAATGAAAAACGAAGATGCACGGCGTGAGAAAATTCCGTTCCTGCGTGCAGTCGAGAGAGTTTCGCGGCGCGTGATCTTAGGTGTGTGTGTGTGTGTGTGTACTGTGCGAGCCCGCATTCATTAAATTTGGGCGCTTTTCCACGCCTGCGCGCTGCGTGTGAAAAATAAAGAGAGAGAGAGAGGAAACTCGAATCAGAGATGTACCGGTGAAAACGAAAGGGAGCTCTGCAGCATTAGATGTTACCATCTCTTTTTCCTCCCGTGGTCGTCGTTTTTAGTTCCCTGCCTTGTTGATTTTGCCGGTTTCTTGGAGCTGATGGCTCTCTGTATTAAGGTGTGAAG
>JAPYYV010023417.1:0-14368 GCA_030522625.1 Copidosoma aretas
AAACACTGCAGGTAGAATGATAAAAATGTTTTGTAAACTATTTACTTTAAAGATCAACATCACCTAGCCTCCAAACTCGAATTTGATTTCATCTCTCATGCTCGCGCCCTCGAGTAGTTGTAACTAGACTATAGAAGACAATCTTGTCATCTAATTCTAGTGACACAGCTGAGCGCGACAACCGCGTCAATTATTCTCTAGATGACTGCTTAAAAACTAATATTTATCAATAAACTATTTACGTCGACGAATCTGTTATAAAAATCTCTGAAGTAATTAAAGAGAGGTCTAAAGCAATTTATTGGCAGTCGAAGCAATTGAAAATATTGCTTATTTATTGATTTATCTAGCATGAAAGGTGAGCCTGTTTTTTCATGGCGAAAACCATTTTTTTTGACGTTTTGAGAAAGAAGCAATTGAAAATTATTGCACAGGCAATCGAAGCTATTAAAAATACGCTACCCTGTATTTTTCATTTTTGCATACAAGTAATTTTGCAGGCCGGGATATAGGTGGTATCGAAATATACTACTCCTGGGAAAATTCCGGCTCTCTCTCTCTGTGTGTGTGTGTGTGTGTGTGTGTGTGTGTGTGTGTGTGTGTGTGTGTGTGTGTGTGTGTGTGTGTGTGTGTGTGTGTGTGTGTGTGTTTTTTTTGTTTTTGGATACTTATAACTTTGGACAAAAAATTCTTGATTGGATGGATACATTTGATTTTTTCGATTGTATGGATTTAAAAAAAAAAGTTTTTTCGAGGAATTGTTTTTTCTGCCTGAAAAATGTTGATTCAGAATATTTATTAGTAATATTTTTTGTTAAAAATCTGATTACAATATAAAAAAATTATGAAATTTCCTTAAAAAACCAATTTTTGATGAATAGTATAAGTAAATTAATAAATCTTTCACGTTTTAGTGAAATTGCATGTGCAGATATTTATTATTTCTATTCCTAGTAAATAGTAACCATATTCATGCTTATCATGTAGCCATTTTGCTTTTAAGCTTGTTACACCCTCATTTTTATTTACATAATATTAAAATCATTTTTTATTCATTTGTCTAAATAAATGAAATATAAAGAATCATTATTATAAATACTTTTTTAAGCAAATAATTAAATGGACAGATCATTTCAAATAGCGTATAATTCAATTCATCACTTTTTTTAGTTTATTATATCATCAGTATTTTCCATCAATAATGCGGTAAATTTATAAGAGATAAGTAACAAATTGAAATTCGAGTCTTTTATATGCTCCAAGCATCGGGATCAGAGTCCCCCACTCCAGACTTCTGCAGTACAGTGCTGCTTTGAACTGTAGGAGAACGGACAGCTGTACTGTGAATGTACGGACACTTGTACTATGAGCGTTCAATGCGTGTCTGAACTCTCCTAAGCCAGACCTCTGTGCTCTCAGATTACAATATTTTTCTCCGTGTACCCCCCTATACAGACACAACAAATTTTGCATAGCATTTTGCATCAATTTCTGCATTCTTTCAGACTTATTCAGCCTTTTCTAGATGTTTTTCAGGTACTAGAGGCACTTAAAACATCTTACACTACGAAGGTTCAACGTTCTATTATACATATGAGTTGTAAGACCTAAAAAATAATAAGCTTTAGCTAAGAACAACAATTTACCTTTAATAGGTAATACTTACATCAACGATTGTGGTGAGTACTTATGCAGGCACGATTTTTCGTATGTTGTACTGCAGGTAACGGAAGAGTAGTAGAGGTATCACTCTTTGTCTTCGTCTCTCTTACCTAGCATATAAAATATCGCGCTCTCACTGTCATTATATGTGCCAGCTTCGTATGATATAGTCAAATGATAGAGGTATTCGAGAAGATATCGGGGGAAAACTTTAATATTAGAGGTAAATAGGGGAAAAACGTAACAGAGGAAAAAAGGGGCGAAATTGAGAAAAAGGGGAAATAGGGGAAAAAAGGGGAAAAGTTTCCTCTCTGAATAGAATATTTAAAAATACATCATCCTACCTCGGGCACTTTTGCAACCCTGGTACACCCTCGGTAGGAAAAACAGCGTTTTCCACTCATGTGCCTCCGACCAGGGGGGTCCCAACTGTACCTCGGGCGTTGCTTCGCAAACGCCCTCGGGCCCAGTAACCGCCATGAAAAGATACACATTTGTGACGAAAACTACTATTTATAGAAGGTATAATAGAAATAAAAGTAAAAAAAAATAAAAAATAAAATATATATTACATTTATATATAATATAAATAAGGGGGTGGGCACGCGGAGCGCGCAGGGGGCGAAGCCCCACTAGTATATATATCCCAAGCCCGGAGCACAATTCATATACTACATCGATGCTGTCGCCAGCAACTGGTACGATAGCCGAGTGGACTAACGTACCGCTGCTTTCTGCTGAGGGTCCCTTTGAATCTCGGCTTGGTCTTTTATTTTTTCATTTTATTCTTCATGATTAATGTTCTTAAATTAATATAAATATTCTACAATTTTGAAAAAATTAATCATTATTGTATTGGCCTACTAGTACATTATAATTCCTAATTATTTGACAGGTATTAAAGTCTACTCTAATACTCATGTACTTACAACTTTAATAATAATCTTGACTGTTTTGACTTAAGTTTGGTAAATATAATTGTACTGTCACAAGCGGTCGATTAAGGAAAAACTCTATAAACTTGGCTGCTTGAAATTATCTTTGATCATAAAATCATTTATAAATCAAGCTGTCTATCCCCGAGCAATCAATACGCTCGACTGCTTGCGCCTCCATTTAATCAAATTATTATAAATAATTAAAGTGGTCAATCGTAATAAAACCGATGGACTCGTCTACTTGCGCTGTTACTTAGTCAAGTTATTACAATTATTTAAGCGCACAAATACAACACAATAAACAGGCTCAGTTTCTGGCGCTGTTATTTAATTAAATCATAATAAATTTTAAAGTGCCCAATAATAATTAAATAAATACGCTGGGTTACGTGCGCTGTGACTTTATTAAATTAGTATATAGATTTAAGGCACCAAATAATGACAAACAGCATCGGCTACTTGCGCTGGTATTGCATAACAACTTCTTAAAGCGACGAATAATAATAAAATGAACAAGCTCGGCTAAATTTGACGCTGGGAAAACTCATACTGCGTTTCATTATCACACTAATGTTGAACTGTCCTGGCTATTTTTTTATGAATTTTTTTATTGATAACCTAAATTTTCTTGTATGTTTGGATTTTGACAGAATTTTAATAGCTGATGTCCTTGCAACATACGTCCCTTCGCCAGTAGACATATTTTAACCATTTCTATTATTACAGTCAATTTAAAACAGTGTATGTGTAACAAACCGCAGATTCTAAAATTTTAGATAAGTTGCAAACAATGAAGTTTTAAGGCAAGTTATTCATAACTATTAGAGCGAGCGAAGCTCACGAAACCTACTTTAATGTTTCTTTAATGCATTTTTTATGTGATAAAACTTTTTTATTTCTTGCACGCTGGAAAAAATTTGCAACCAAATACGGTGACGCCGCGTACTCACCGTTTTGGTCTTGACGCGCGCCCGTTCTGGGCGCGCGGGCCGACTAAAATTTAGACGCGCGGCAGCACCAGCTACACTTTCGGCAGCGCCGTCACTCACTGCCGGTACCACTTTTTGCCACTGGTTCGAGCGCTGCGCTATGGCCAGCCACCGAACCATACGCACATCTTACTCGACGAGAGCAGGAGTCCCGCGAGTGGCCGGCGAGGGCCAACGAAGGGAATGGTCGCTAGATCCCACAGCTGTCGTATTATTTTGCTTACTGCCTGTTAAATTTATTCCATGTGTTAAGTGTTGTTCTTTCTTAGACAGCTATTCGTTTTTTTTTACGGCAAATTCGCTCGGCCCGTGTAGTGGGTATATTTTTAAGCCAGCGAGGTGAAACGTGGAGTAACCTCACTTGCGTCCAACACGCGCTCTGCACCCCGCTTGGCGGGAGGTGTGCCACGATGGAAGAAATTCCAGACGAGGACAGAAGGCATCCCCTTCTGTCCTCTGGTGTTTATGGTCATTGTCTTGATATGGAGCACAACGGCATAGAAACAGAGTGGCATGATGAATCAACATTGCCTCCTGTTTCTCGCACCAACAAAGGGAGTAATAAAAGGAGAAACGATGGCTATGATGAAACAAATAATGACTCAAATAGTAAGGTACATTGTCAACAGTTACCTCCAACGCTAACTCCAGAGTCTTTCAGTCCTTCTAGCAAGGGTCCTTACCGTGTGTGGCTCAGATATGTACAAGGCTACCAAGGCAAGAGAGATCTAAACAAGTTCTTGGTTGCTAGCCTGTTAGTAAATTCATACCCGTTCCAAGATATTACCAGTGAATCAAGGTCTCAAATTGAGGTGACTTTTGCTGACAGAGACACTGCTAATAGGTTTATTCAAGAAAAACCTCTTTTAGTAAAGGGCATTGAGGTGTTTTCACCCTCGTTCTCCCAGGGAAGAAGAGGCTTAATTAGAGGAATCTCCACCGATATATCTGATGACGCAACTCTCTCAAACATCGTTAGTAGTGTCAAAGTTTCGAAAGCGGAACGCCAAACAAGACGAAATCGTCAAGCCCAGGGTGACAACGAGAGGTGGGTGGCTAGTGAGACTATCCTGCTCAACTTTGGAGGTCAAGTGCTTCCCAATTATGTATACATATTTAATCTTGCGGCTAATGTCTCTCCTTATGTAAGAAATCCTCGACAGTGTTTCAAGTGTTACAAGTATGGCCATGTAAGTTCCAGGTGTCTTAGTGATCCTGTTTGCTCAGAGTGTAGTCAGCCGAAACATGAGGGTCTGTGTGTGAGTCAATCACCCTGGTGCTTTCACTGTCAGGCTCTACATAGAATGACTGACTATAATGCATGTAAAGAATACAAGGACCATAAGGCCATCCAGGTCACGGTGGCCTATGACAATGTTTCATACAACATGGCCAAAAGAACTGTAAAAAAAAGGTTTGGTGAATATCAACGGAAGGTCGAAGATTTCCCTGTTTTAAGGGAAAAAGCTCTTGCTAAAATTTATGGATCTTGCAGCGTTTCTTTTTGTATGGTTTCTTCGCGATAAGCGTGATGTCGAAAAAGAAACAAATTTACCGCGAAATACCCCAAATCGAGACCCAACACACAACCATAGAATTTTGACTGTATGTTGGAGGGATGGTTCGTGTCCCAGCACAAAAGAAATATATAGATTTCACTTTATTATACCGAGTTATTCTAATCTTTAATTTTCATTTAGTAAAAGATCTCTTTATTGATTCTCGCGGCTACTAAAATATCACTCTCCCTCGTACTTACATTCCCAGTGCAACAATAATTCTTCTCCTCATTCATTCAATGAGAATAGAAATAAAAATAACAGACCTGCGTGTTATCTGAAAAGGGTAAAGTTTTTCCTAAATGAGCGTTTGATGAGTTTCTTATAATTTAAGTAAATCAACCTTTATTTTTATCTTCTCAGTTCATCTAGTACAAACTTTAATATGCATATGAGTTTAAATATGGTAATAATTTTATTCACAAAGAAACCAAATAAAATCTAAAAGACAATTCATGTGTATCCGCTAAGCAAAAGTCTATGGTAAACACGTCACCTCCGATATCTTTACCTTCCTATATTACCGATCGCCACACTCCTCTACTCTTCAGACAGTAGTTCTATCTTATCGACTCAATAATTAACTTCCTATTTTACCGACCAACGAGTATTTATTATTCCTTTTCATCTCTCCTACATCTTGGATTTTACCAATTAATCAAGAATCACGTGATAAACATATACAGGTTAGTACTCTACGTGCAAACACTCCTTAAGAACAGGTCGCGTCTTAGAGTCTCTAGGGTGTCCAAAAAATATTCAGTAATCTCCTAGAATACCTTCGCCTAAGACTCGTGATCTCTGTTCCGCCGGAGGGTTGAGGATACCTGGGGAGGCACAGAAGCCGAACTTCCCAGGTAGTACCAGTTAACGAATATGCTCACGTTTTTCTCTCGGAGATTTGCTGATCTTACTCTCGTCTCAGTCACTCCCGTCTCGGTCAGGAAGAACACCTCGTCCCTCTTTCTCTCTCGTACTGGAAACTGACGATTGACTGGTTTGCGTTGCACTGGATGGACTCCGGGAAATTCACGGGTGCCAGGTCGCTAAGGGACGATTCTCGGTTTGTACTACTCGTTACTATACTGGAAATCTCGATATCTCCGCGATAAGCGGGTGCGAGTTCCGGAGGGAGGACTCTTATCTCCGCGATAAGCGGGTGAGAGCTCCCGGAGGTGGACTGATTCGTTCGGCGCCGCGGCTCGCCTTTATACCCGCGCTCTTTACTTTCTCTTATGGGTTGCTTGTTTCTCCTGCCTTCGCGCTCTAGCGGTTACGTGGCATAAGTTCAGGTGCGCGCGCGGTCTTTCCATTCAAATTTGAATAGTTAACTTCGTTAAAGAAAAAATAAAAATAAAATGCCATATGCCCTGCTGCAATCTACTAATTCTCAAACGTTCAACGATGTTGTCAAAGGGAATCCTAAAAAGACCGACACGGCCCACAGTGGGACCAAACGCGATTTTTTGTGTCAAAATAAAATAGCGGCAGCTGTATTAATCCAATCGAGATGATTCTTTTTGGAGCTTCAAGTTTAAACATTACAAAATACAGGAAAATTGGTCCGAACTGAAAAAAAAGAGAATTGGGGGGGAACCCCCCCCCCCCCCCCCAAGGCATCCCCTACAGCGTTCTCTTCAGAAGATCAATTGATTTTCAAGAAACAGATGACATTTTTGTTCTAAAAATAGTGTCTATATAGGTTTAATGGGTTGCCGAACACGAATTTGGCATTGGCATCTGAAAAGTCAAAATGGCGGCCAAAAAAATTAAAAACCGTCCAAAATTGTACAACAATTAGTCCATAGGGCTTTTCTGGGCTGGTGAACACAAATTTGGCATTTTCAGTTCAAAATTTAAAATGGCGGATCCAATATGGCGGCCATAAAAATTAAAAATCGTCCAAAATTATACAAAAATTAGTCTCTAGGGCTTTTCTGGGCTGCTGGATACGAAATTAACATGTTCAGTTCATAATTCAAAATGGCGGATCCAATATGACGGCCAAAAAAATTAAAATTCGTCCAAAATTGTACAAAAATTAGTCTATAGGGCTTTTCTGGACTGCTGATCACGAGTTTGACATTTTCAGTTCATAATTTAAAGTGGAAAATCCAATATGGTGGCCGAGTACATGAAAACACCTGCCATATTGGCCAAAAATCAGTCTATCGGGATATTTGTCGTCGCTAAACGCAAATTCGAAATGAGGATTGAAAATTTGAAGTAGCAAATCTCATGCGGCCAAAAAAATATAAAAACCGCCAAACTAAATAGTAATCGTTCTATTTGGATATTTGTGGTCGCTAAACGGTTATTTAACATTACTAGCACAAAATTGAAAACAATGATTTAAATATGGCCACCCAAAAATTTCAAAAAACCGAAAAGTTGTACGAAAATCATTATATATTGTTCTTCACTTGCCAACTTCTAATTTGACTTTCAAATTTAAATTAGCGAGCCCAACATCAGAGCTCAAAAAATTTAAAAATTATGGAACTGATCAAATGCCAGTCCATACGGATCTTTAGGACGCTGAACAATAATATGATATCGCATTTACAAAATTTAGAGCAGCTGATCCATTGAAAAAAATCAACTATGTACTCGGTCACCAATGCATGTTAATACTGGTTATTTACTTTGCTGACTGATAATCTAACATTAATATTACGAAATTAAGAACAGCTCATCTAACATGGTGGACCAAATGAATCGTTAGAATATTTAAAATTTTAGTTGTTTTATAGGGACTATAGGAAAAAATTGGAAGTTTTGCCATGCCTCGAAATATCGCAAATATCTTTTGTAGAAATTATCGAAAAAATTCTTACTTTTGCGAGATATCGATCGTAGAAATAAAGCTCCTGGTCTTCGTTTATCAATTTAGCCGAGCAACAATAATAATAAAAACAGATAAATTGTTTTCCCATCTGTCTGATTTGCATTTACCGCAAGTTTACCTGTCACATTTGATGGGTCTGTGCGCATGTATCACATCCCCTTAACGATCTTTCAGCTATGACATTAATTACATGTGTATTACATATGTATTGCATACAGTATTATATTGATGAAGAGATTCACATAATGCAGCGCTCTCTGGCACAATCACCTTGTATATGACCAATGATAGTTCTGGTTTTTCCTATTTTTGACAAGTTTTCAAACGCTTCGGCAAAATTCTGTAAAATTTCATGTCCCATAAATTTTTCAAAAAGCCTACGATAAATTTTGCAAATGACGCAGTAAGAGAAATCCGTTCTTTTGTGAGGTACATGGTAATAAAAAAATCGCCAGGTATACTGTATCGATAAGATAGAAAACTGCAATGCTCTCCGGCAAGCCCTTAAGCGTCCGATAAACAAATGACAACATAATGAATGGATTTTTTTATTCATTGTGATTTCGCCAAGTATTATTTGAAGTGACACCAACAATACTTAAGTTTATAGTGGATAGTAAAACACCGGCATACTACGTTGTGGCAGTGTTCATTGTGCAGCAACTCTAATGTTAAAATTATTTGCGTTTTCTTCGAACTATGAAAAAAGTTTGCAAACGATAGCCATTAGAAAATTTAATAATACTGAACAATACATTTATCTATAACGTTTTGAGTGAACTACTTATACATTACCTCATAATATCTGAGTTACCTAATTTTTTAATATTTCTTTTAATACAGAGAAAACTTAGAGTATCATAAAAAGAAGAAGAGTTAGCGCAACTCAAGGATGACCACGAGAGATAAAATATTATAGTTATGTTAACCAACCAGAGGATTTTCAGTAAATTGATTTTGTATTTTCGTGCGAAATATTTTTTTTCCACCGTATCAGAATAGACATTTTTAATTTTTTATCGAGGTCAAATTTGTGTAATGTTAACAGAAACCTCCCTATGAACAGGTTTTTTCACAATTTGGTGATTTTTTAAATTTTTTTGGCTGCATGAGATTTGCTATTTTAAATTTTTAGTTCTCATTTCGAATATGCGTTTAGCGACCACAAATATCCCAATAGACTGATTTTTGGCTAATATGGCAGGTGTTTTCCTATACTCGGCCGCCATATTGTATCCGCCATTTTGAATTATGAACTGAAAATGTCAAATTCGTGTTCAGCAGCCCAGAAAAGCCCTATAGACTAATTTTTGTACAACTTTGGACGATTTTGAATTTTATCGGCCGCCATATTGGATCCGCCATTTTGAATTATGAACTGAAAATGTCAAACTCGTGTTCAGCAGCTCAGAAAAGCCCTATAGACTAATTTTTGTACAATTTTGGACGATTTTTGATTTTTTCGGCCGCCATATTGGATCCGCCATTTTGAATTATGAACTTAAAATATAAAATTCGTATCCAGCAGCCCAGAAAAGCTCTATAGACTAATTTTTGTATAATTTTGGACGATTTTTAATTTTTATGGCCGCCATATTGGATCCGCCATTTTAAATTTTGAACTGAAAATGCCGAATCCGTGTTCAGCAGCCCAGAAAAGTCCGATGGACTAATTTTTGTACAATTTTGGACGATTTTTAATTTTTTTGGCCGCCATATTGGATCCGCCATTTTGACTTTTCAGATGCCGATGCCAAATTCGTGTTCGGCAACCCATTAAACCTATATAGACACTATTTTTAGAACAAAAATGTCATCTGTTTCTTAAAAATCAATTGATCTTATGAAGAGAACGCTGTAGGGGGTGCCTTGGGGGGATGTTTTCACCCCCAATTCACTTTTTTTTCAGTTCGGACCAATTTTCCTGTATTTTGTAATGTTTAAGCTTGAAGCTCTAAAAAGAATCATCTTGATTGGATTAATACAGCTGCCGCTATTTTATTTGGACACAAAAACTTGCGTTTGGTCCTACTGTGGCGGCCTCTGCAAGTACTCCCAGAAGACAGACTGGTACCTCTCAAACCAAGTCTGCTTGATCTCAGATAATGTCACAGAACTCTCAACGACAGTCTATTCTACCTCCAGAGGTGTATACTCCAAAATAAACGAACCTAAACAAGCTGGGCCAGCCCATAACGATTCTATCTGCAAACCAGAACCCCATTGAGACTACTGCCATCCCACCAGGAAGGCTGGAGGAATTTTTCAATCAGGCTTCAGCTACCCAGTCTGCTCTACAAAACAATTCAAGCCTACAGCTGAAGAATGAGCCAAAGAAGACCGGTGGTGTACAGTCCATCTCCAAGTATATAGCTCACCATCAAGACAAAAGTAGTAACAAAAATAAGGGAATTTAAGATATTTACATTCAACGAACTTTAGTGAAATTACAAATTTTCTTAATCTCTTATAGTAGTTTTTAACACCTATCAAATATCTACCTCTGTTCTAAATTCACGTTTAACTGTATACAAATGACTTTAAATTTAAAAATCCTTCAATGGAATAGTAGAGGTATAAGTAACAAAGATGAACTTTTTAATCAGGCTCATAATTTTCAGATCCTCGCGATCCAAGAGACCTTGAAGACGGAGAACCAGTTCAAGATCAAAGGATTCAATGATGTGATGAAATGTAGACCGGACGAGGACAGAGGTGGACTCGCTCTCTTCATCCGGAAGGACATTGTTTTTCATGAGGCCACGTTAACCAAGGTTCCATCTGTCTTTGAATATTGCTGTATTTCCATCCAGTTCTCGCTAGATACATTATTCGTAATTAATATCCATAGGCCTTTTTACGCCAGGTTTAACATCAAAGCCCAGGAATGGGCAGCCTTCTTAGTCGAACTAAAAGATCTTCAGTCTTTTGTTCTGGTAGGCGATTTCAATTCGCATCATTTCCTTTGGGGCAGTGACTACAACTGCATCAACGGTAGAACGATTGTGGATAATCTGGATCCTGATATTTTATTTTTATTAAACGACGGTTCTCCAACGCATTTCACACTCACCAGCGACAAATTTTCTGAATCCCACATAGATTTATCATTCGTTTCTACAAATTTGGCTTTGATTTCTGAATGGTCTGTTGAGAATGATGGATGGACTAGTGACCACTATCCAATAACCATTAAGGTCGGTGCAAAAGGATTTCTGTTCTAACCACCAAAACTCTTAAAGACGAAAAGAGATCCAGTTTCCGCTCCTTTTGTGAATCTCTGAATGGATCATCCAACTTATCAGATGTTGGGAGTAAGATCAGATCTTTTAAGAACGGCTTCAATAGACCGGTTTCCAAAGTTTCTAGTGGGAAGGTATTGGAAAATGCTATATCGTGCCCAAACAATCTGTGCTTACCGTTAAACGATAGATTTCTTCCCGCGAATGCACGGTCCTTACGAGCGCTTAACGCACATTCTTCAGTCCAATCATCTTTAACTGAACCCTTTTCTTACGAAGAATTAATTTCCATCTCCACCCTTGGCTCGGTCAATGTTAAATCATCTCCTGGCATCAACAGGATCAGTTATGAGGTTATCTCTCGTTTACCAGAATTCTTTTTGAGGACCCTCTTAGATATCTATAATGATATTTTCTTTAGCGGTAAATTTCCTCCTGACTGGCATACATTCTTGGTTGCATTTATTCCAAAAACAAATGGTAAAGTTTGACCCATCTCAATGGCCTCTTGCTTTCTGAAGCTTCTTGAGAAGATGATTAACTTTCGCTTAACCAGATGGCTAGAACAGAAAAATATTCTCTCTTCTACACAGTTTGGTTTCAGGAAAAACAGATTGTGTGCTGATAGCTTAACTTCGCTGGTCACGTCTATTCAGGACTGCTTTTATAGAAAGGGATCATTGATCGGACTGTTCTTAGACATTCGCGGAGGTTTTGACAACGTTGTCCCAGCAATTTTGTTTGAGCATCTTATAGACTTGGATGTCCCAAAAGAAATTATAGTCTTTATCAAGAACATCGTCTTTGAGAGAGCGTTAATTCCAGTCAATCTTCCTAACTCTGACTGTCATGTTGCCACCAGGGGTCTACCCTAGGGTAGTTGTTTGAGTCCTACTCTGTACGCCGTTTATACAAGAAATCCATCATCTATAGTTACTAGGAACGTTAACGCCCTAGAATTCGCCGACGATCTGGCTATAACAGTACGAGGTGGTGACCTAGTGCAAATGCTCAGTGTTATAGAATCGAGTGCTGCAGCTGTCTCTCTCCACCTCGAATCAAGAGGCTTAGAGATTACCCCCGAAAAGTGTCATCTTGTAATCTTCTACCAATACAAGTTAAAATTTGACCGCTTTTCCCTGAATCTGGGGAATACGATAGTCAGTCCGGAAAAATCCGTTAAATTTCTTGGCATGATTTTGGACTCTAAGCTGAGTTGGAAAGATCATATTGAGTATGTGGTTAAGAGATGTATTCCACCCATTAACATTCTTTCCTGCCTCCGCAGAACTTGGTGGGGCGCGGATCCGGGTCTCCTCCTCATGCTGTGTAAATCGTTGGTTCGCTCTAGACTCGAATACTCTGGCTATCTCATTTCACCTTGCTATGCTACAGAGTTTAAAAAACCTCACTCTGTTCAGTATTCTGCTCTTAGAATATCCCTGGGCTATAGAAGGAGTACCCCATTGAATGTCAGCTTGGCCGAGTCTGGGATCCCTGCTTTAGACTTTCGATTCGAGTATCTGTGTTTTAAATACTTGCATAAATTGCGTTCCATTGAAAATAGTACAGTCTACGATCTAATAAATGCTCTTTACGCCTCTTCTACCTTATACAGTCATAATTTCACTAAATCTCTATTGCTAAATTGTTTTGAAACCGCCTCACCACTATTTCCCCTCATTAAATCCACTCCTATATATTTTAAGCTTCTAATGTCTCACGAAGGTCTCTTCTCCATCCCCGAAATAGACCTCGAGTCGGGTGCTGAAATTCGTGATTCGCCAGACCCTTTAACTGAATTTTCCAATACCTTTTTGAATTCCTGTATCAACTATGTTGATATCTACACTGATGGTTCAAAACATACAGGAAACTGCTCTGGTACAGGTTTTGCAGCTTGGTCTGTCGAAGAAAGATTAAGATTCTCGTTCAAAATTCACGACTCAGCCTCCATTTTTACAGCGGAAGGTCTGGCCATATTATATGCTCTCGACCTAATTAATCAATGTCCCAATCTCGACTTTAGAATTTTCACGGACTCTTCAAGTGCTCTTCAAGCTCTTAAGAGTACTACTTCTGCTTTAGTCTCTGAAATTAAAGAGTCTTTATACCAACTTATTCGAAAAGGTAAAATTGTTAGGCTAATTTGGATTCCTTCCCATCTTGGTATACCAGGTAATGAAAAAGCGGACGTGATGGCCAAACAAGCAGCTTAATCGGGTACTGTCTTTCCGGTAGAGAGAGCGATTCCGTCCTCTGACTTCGTCAGTGAATTTAAATCAAGCATCAAAAAGAAAAATTTTGAAAGACTCAAGTCAATTGGCTTAAATAAAGGCAAGTTCTATTTTGATAACTTCTTTAAAGAGAGATCCTCGCCCTGGTTCTCCGGTCTCGTTCTCCCAAGAAGAACTATTGTCTCGATCAACAGACTGAGAAGTAATCACTCGTCCCTCAACAGTAGTCTGTTTAAAAAAAATATAGTTGCGTCTGATTTGTGCCCTTGCGAAGATGGTCCAGACACCATGGAACACGTTTTATGGCAATGCGGCCTTTATAATTCTGAAAGGAATGAACTGGAAAAATGTCTCTGTAAGATACAACTATACGGTCCTTACTCGGTCACTTCTATGTTAGCTAGTCTTGATCCTAACGTTGTTGTTGACGACAGAACCAACGAGTACCGAGGACCGAGAATAAAAAAGTACAAAGGGGAACCAAGGGAGTTATTTTTTACTAATGTCTTTATTTTAATGTATTTATACAAGAATGGGGGCTGACGCCGACACCTACCTATCTTCGCTTCCAATACACAACTGCTGCTTTCTCTCACGCACCACCGGCACGACGCTCTGTATACGATCTCTCTCTCTTCTCTCCTCTCCCTTCATACCTCGCTTACCCATGCTCTCCTATCTGTCGGCGCCCGCGCCGCCAGTACACTTATGTGTATGTATATCTAAATGCATGTACATTTTCTTTGAATAATTATACGAGAAGCTATCTGTGGGTCCGGTGTACTTGTGTACCTTTGCTATTTTGTAGCTGAGGCAGCGTACCTGTCGCCTGAACGGCATAGGTTGTCCATGACATTCCTATCCAGGTTTCGTTCCTCATATACAAGCCACTT
>JAPYYV010023419.1:0-11653 GCA_030522625.1 Copidosoma aretas
CTCCAACAAGCGCTAAATGTTCAACCGCTCGGCGCACTAATTCCCAGCGAGCGCTGCGGTACAAACTCGAAGACGAGCCCCTCGCGGAGGAGGAAACTCCACCGCGCACGCGCTCGTTCCCCGCTGGCTCTCGTTCAAAAATTCCTGCTCGCTGCACTTGTAAAACACCCGCTGGCGGCACACATACGCGCATCCCTCCGACGTCTTTTATTTCCACAAACGTTCACCATACGCGAGTGCGATTTTGTTTGTTCTTCTCCCCCGACTCGCTCTCCGCGGAGGTGAGTTTCGATTAATTAGCGGGGGCGCGGGTCTTTTTGCGGGATCAAGTCCGCGTCGCGAGTCTTGAGGAGCGGGAGGCGCTCGCGTTATATATAGGCGACGCGGCGTTGCGCGCGGTGCTCACGGCTAATTAGGAAGTTGCGCGTATGCTTGCGCGTGTGCGTTGTGCGCGGGATGCGGCGCGGAGAGCGAGCGAGAGATACTCATCTGTTTGTTTATGGCGAAAGTTGTTGTTGTTGTTGTTGTTGCCGTTGCTGCTGTTGCCCGAGCTCCGAATGCTCGAACAAAGTTTAACGAATCCTCGGCAGTTCGAAAGTTATGCGCAATAATAAGAGAAAAACACAAAACGCGTTTCTTATCGAGACGAAGTTGGGCCTTCCCTCGTTATTATAAATCGCGCACTCGGATTTATTCTCATTGTTTTTACATTTTGTTGTTCGTTCCGAGTGGTGGAGAAATTTTTTTTTTTTCATTCAAGTTGCTTGCAATACGTTTGATCTTTTGCTGCGCAGGGATTTCGGATGCGTAGCCAATTTTTTGCCCTGGTGAAAAGGTAGGACTCCCTGCAAAATGGGGATGTATATATAGCATCGTAACTTCATTTGCATACGCGTATACGCGTCCATCCAATCATCGGTTTGTGCAAATATAATCTCATTTCTACGCCGGTTCTTTTCTCCTGCCAATTAGAAAATGTGAAAAAAAGAAGGACAATAATAGGAGTTCGGGTTTTCCCCACTCTATGTAATAATCATGCTAAAATCTGCCGACTCATCGCAATAAAGTTGATTAAAGCCTTGATAGGCTTGCTCGCTTTTTGGGAACCGTTAAATCAGCTATGATGAATTTCATATTCAACATGTGCTTCGAAAAGAGGCATTCGTAAAATTTGTCATTTCTATGAAGATATGTTACATAACCGCAGCATTCACTAAACGAGCAGTGACAATTTATTCAAGTATCCAATAAAAATATTTCTTGAATGTATACTTTAGAGAATGCACGCATCGATCACTGTCACTCTTACCTGCATTTCACATCAATTTCTCGGTAAAAAGTCTTGAAAAGTACATCAATAAATTATCTTATGTGTCCAATGGGTATCGTTACAGAATATACACGATGCGATTGAATTCCTTGAAAATAACACGAAACAGATCTCAAAATGGAGATGATAACGAGAACGAGATACATTTCATTACTGTATCAAAATGGTGTCTCCCTCGGGCCCTCTTGATTCAAAATGCGATATTCCTCGCAATTACACGGGGTCGCAATTAAAGTCGTTAGTCTCGTTTTTAACTGCATCAAAACAACGATTTGATAACGAGGCATACAGAAAAGGAGGAGGAGGAGGCCAGGCGGCCGAGGGAGAGCTGCTAACGGCGATTTGTGTTTTGACGCGTAATTACGAGAAACGGGACGAGCCGCCGCTGCCGTTGCAGTAATGGCAGAGGGCGCCAGCGGGAGGAGGGGAAGCATCTCGGAATTAAAGCTCTTCGCTAATTAACTCGAGAGATCCCAGCCAAGGACGAGGGGGTCGGCAGGGGATGGGGAGGAGGGGGAATTTAAAAATACAATTGGAACGTGCTCCCTGATGGGGGTGAGGAGTCTGGAGGGAGTGTATAGAATTAACATCGAGTGAGGCAGAGAGAGAGAGAGAGGGACGGAAAGTAGTCGCGAGGAGAAGTAGCGAGGCGGCGCAGATTTGTATAGTAACAAGCGAGGAAAATTAGAGGACGAGGCGAGGGTGCTTCGGGAGGGGAATTTCCGCACTGGGGTCCGGAGGCTAGAGAAACAGTGATGCCCTGTTTCGCGCTACTTGTTTGCGCTCCCGCACGTGAGTTCGCGGAAAGAAGGGGGAGCGGAGGAATCTCGGCTGGTATACGATTAAATAGATAATTCAATCTGAAATGTTAACTGGTTGGGGGGTTTAAGTGCAGCTGCGCTGACTGTAGGTGTTTCTGCGCTTTCGTACGTTTTTGGTGTACTGTGCAAGAATCTTGTGATTGAAGTGAACAGTACTGTTTGATTATAATAATTATTGCTTGATTATGTACTAATTGGGGAATTTGACACCTAGAGAAAAGACAGGAGAATAATTAGATAGTTATCCATATCAAGATCCTCTACACAGAGGTGGTAGAACGTGCCCATAGAAACCATTTAATTAGTGCGCAAGTGATTAAAACAATTTTGTTTTTTTCAAATCAACAAATACGTATATTGCGCAAAACTCTGAAAAAAATGGACGGTTCACCCTACGAATATCTGGATAACGTACATCATTATCACTGCGCGAGTTAAGAAAAAATACAATCTTATACGTGTGTAAAAACAGCATTCAATGTGGTTCATTATGCCTAAACAGTAATGGTCATCATCTGTATTTTTCAAAATGATCAACTACTTATGCATGACTTACCGATCGCGGATTCCCTCCGACGGAACGATGCCAGCTGGGCTTCCTTCGTCGTCTTCAGACTCTGTGTATATACAGAGATCCCTTCATATCCTCTGGTCATACGACGAGCCTGAATACACACTTCATGACGTACTTATATGAAAACAACGTTTATATCTGTACAGAGCTTTGTTACTCCAACTGAAAAACGAAGTTTTTCAATAGGTTCATCATGACTTGTGACTGAAGACCGTAAATCACAGAGTGCTGTAGAAAACGTCGTTAAGTCGCTACAGCTGAAGGCCCATCGTAGAGACGAGACTCCGCTGGCTATTGATTGTTCGCCAACCGTTGGTGACTTCTAGAACAACTAGCAAAGATCCAAACTTTTTTTTTAGTACAAAACTTCTCCATCCGTACTGAAATCATTAAAAACAAGTAAATATTCTACACAAACAAAGAAGAACAAACAACAGTTTATTAAATGGAAGATAAAAAAACATGGTTGTTCAACGGTTCAGATCAAACAAAAAAACAGAGAATAATCATATTATGTTTTGCCGGAAGCCAAACCAAATTTTTTTTGCAGGGGATTACGATAATGAGTAGCTGATTTATTGAATTCATTTGCAAAAACTTTACATTATTATTTCATGAAAAACCTAGTTTGATGTTTTACGCAGTTTAATAGTAGTTTTCGTCACAAATAATATTTTATTTTAATTTGAAGCGCATGCCATAGTCAAATAAATATTTGTTAAATTAATTAATTTTATCAATTGAACAGGACTAGTATTTTTTTTCTCAGCGAGACGTTGTAAAATGATTTGAAACTAAGTATAGGATACGTAGACAAAATTTAGACGAAAGGTTCAGAAATCTTGAATGAAAAGATGATAAATTCTCACGCTCTGATTAAGCCGATTACATAATATGCCGAGAACGAGTGCCAGTTGATCACACGAGTGCGTAGCACGAATAATAATGATCGAAACGGCACGAGTTACCGGCACCGGCCATGACGAGTGCGAGTCAACTACACGAGTGCGTAAATCGTACCGCATTATTGTGTACATGATTTTTCGTACTTTTTGTGAGGAAAATGGACTTATGCTTTTAATTGGTTATGAAAAATTGAATGAAGTAGATGTTTGATGGTTGCATACTGTTTATGGTACATGTACTACGCATGCATGCATAATATACTTTACATATTTACTTCCGTATACTACACCTATGTAGGCATTGTGTTACATGTAACATCACGTCACAGTCACACTTTACTGCAATTCGTCTGACTTACGCGTAGCCTGTTATATTCGTTGGTTATTAGCTAATTACACACACCTATTGTCAACATTTATGACAGCTGTTTCTGTAGATCAATCATCAGTTTAAACGTTGCACATCACTTTTCTAATCGCATAAGTAATTAGTCTTTCAAACCCCGTGAAAAAATAAATATTTTAAATGTTACGGAGAATAGTGATGGTGCAAAAACTATCGCTGGACACTTGTCACAGGATAACTCAGAAAGGGTGCCATTATGTTCAACCAAGTGCCCTTTTAAATTCCATGTGAAAACTAATTTTTTTTCTCTTTGACTCGCAGAGAGAAGGTTTTGTCGCTTGGGAGGATAAAGGTACAAACTCAAAAAAGTGCTAAGAAAGGTACCAATTCAAAAAAGGTGTAAGAAATATACCGATTCGGCCAAGTTTTAGGAAAGGTACCAATTCGAAAAAGCTCTAAGAAAAGTACCAATTCGGCCGAGCGCTGAAACGGTACCAATTCGGCCGAGCTCAATAATAGGTATTTTTACGGACATAAAAGGATGAAATCTTAATATTTTTGGGCCAATTTTGTGTCCGTAAAAATACCTATTATTAAGCTCGACCGAATTGGTACCGTACCGGCGCTCGGCCAAATCGGTACCTTTCTTAGAGCTCTTCCGAGTTGGTACCTTTCTTAGCGC
Source organism: Copidosoma aretas (assembly GCA_030522625.1). Lineage (NCBI taxonomy): Eukaryota > Metazoa > Arthropoda > Insecta > Hymenoptera > Encyrtidae > Copidosoma > Copidosoma aretas. Next base: position 4,659 of record JAPYYV010023419.1, read on the forward strand.
TTTTTTGAATTGGTACCTTATTCCTCTTAAGCGCTGGTTTATCGAAATACAATAAGATATATGAGTTTACAGCTTGTGTGTGGAATCAACTTATTTTTTTTTCCGGCCAGGATTTCTGTAAATCTGGTAATTTAAACTTCCCAGATTTTTCCCAGATTTCCAGGCGTAAAATAATAGTATATTTCGTACGAGTTCGGAAAGGCTTATATTTACGAACCGAGAAGTTTACGGCACGAGCCGAAGGCGAGGGCCGTAACGAGGTGCTATTTTGAGGTTAGAAGACGGAAAAAAAATTTTCAACATTCTTCAATCGAATATGTTTTGTGTGTCAAATGATAATTTGAAAAATATGATTAAGTATAATGATTAAACGTCATATAACATAATAATAGCAATAATAAATGAATAAGTAATAAAAAAATAAGTACAACTCAACTTGATTCAAATATATTTATTAAGAAAAATCATGAATATTCACAATTACGTTAAGATTATTTTTTCAAATAACAAAGCTACTATTGAATTTTTCGAACTTCTTTGGCACTATCTAAGTTTTTGTCTGGGAATATTTTGTTTATCCACATGTATGAGGAGGTTAAACTTTTGAAAAGTTACTTTTCCAGGATCCCACAGGTAATTTCCTGAGTTTTCCCGATGTCCATGATGTAAAAATAAATCCCTGAGAATTCCCGGATTTCCCGGATCTGTAGAAACCCTGCTGGCTCATTTTTCTTTCCGAGCTTTTAATTTTTTTCTCCCCATTGTTTCTCCATCATGCGAACATTTCCAATACAACCACGCGCACGAATATTTCCCGAAAATTCCAACAAAGGCAAACCTGTGATTCTCGGCAATTTGCCCGATAAAGTTGAAAAATTCGCAAAAACACGTACGACACTCGACAGGAGGCACAAAAATTGATCAGCCCGTTCCGGAGCACGGAAAAAAAAAAAAGGGAAACGGAAAAAGGCATAGGGGGGGCCGCGCGCCAAACGACGAAAATATCTCGTTGACGCGGGAGCAGGCGGCGCAGCGATGAACGACGCATCGCTGCTGAAAAACTGCGGAGAAATTACGCGAGCGCTCGAGCACGGGACGCTGGTCCATGGGAAGGGGAACAAAGGGGAAGCGTAAATTCGACGCGCCTCGTACAAAGTTTGCCCCCTTCCTGGCCTGTACGGCGCGAGACAAAAGCTTTCGCGTCGCTCGGTGCAGTACGCCGGAACGACTGACAGCTCGCGTCGAACGATCGAACGGACGGACCGGCTAAAAGGCAAAAAAAAAGGGGGATCGGGGGAGCGCTGGGGCCGATGGTAGCGTACAGATGGAGCTCGAGGGGGATCGAGGCTCGATCGGCTGCTGCTGCTGGCGCTCGCTGATTAAATTCCTACGGCAGCTCTTCGTTAGGCTTTCCTACATATGTAGGTATAGGTAGGTGGGCGGGTGGATACATTATTATGCAGCTGGTACGTGGATGTTGAGGTATGCTTTGCCCACGTTGACTTGTACACGCATGCGTACAATAAATAATTACATTAATTACTGGGCGCGGACTGCGGACGCGGAAACGTGGCGACCCAACTGGAAACTGTGAGCCCAGTCTGCGGTGGGATGAAACACGCGCAATTTCCAAAATGGACGAATGACGGTAATGATATTTTGGCCTATTTTTTCAATCCGACGGAATGTATTTTTTCGGTCATGAGCATTGAGAAAACCACGAGTTAGATTATTGTAAAAATTAAGTAATATTTAACGTGGGCATAGTATATACCTTTATACGACTGAAATAGTTTCTGAGTTGCATGGAAAAATTAAAATAACGTACAATAATACGAATAATTTTTAATGTCAAGTTTCATCAAGTTTTAGTTCAAGCAGATGTTTATGGTATACCTACAACAGGACTCGCAAGAGGACTTTGAAACAATGCAACCGTAAAAATTTAAATTGAAAAAAAAAACCCTTTCATCAACAACGATGACAATACGGACCGAATGAAATGAATTTTCATCGCGATACGAGCAACGACGACAGCGCAATCGAATCAACCCCAAAGGAGCCATATACCGGAAACGACTGCAGGGAGTCCGAGAACGGGTAGCCAACCCACAGCCCACACGGGCAAAGTACTCGCATACGATGGCCGCTCAAACCGAGCCCATCAGCCATTATTCCTTACACGAGAGCCGCGAGTGGCGCTCGACCCTCACGGCTCGCAAATGCCATCGTCTGCAGCACCTGCGCGCACGGCGCACCGTTGTGTATCCACCACATGGCCGGTAGGGGTAGTCGTTGCATTGGTAGTATCCGCGAGGAATGCGATTATTACATAACTCGACGCCGGACATATTGCCGTATCGGCGGCAGCGCCGATAGGGAGAAAAGGGTGTGCGGGCGGAAAGAGGAGGGCGGCCAATCGGAATGCCTTCGATTTCGCCTCTCGGCGCGAGACGCGTTATTAGAAAGCGGGACGGGGGGGGGGGGGGGGGGGGGGGGGGCGGGGGGAAAGGCGCGGGGGCTGTCTAATGCCTCCACCCTCTCTCGCTCCGATGCGAAACGGACGCGCGTGCCTGGACTCTCTAATTGCGACCGCCCCCCTCGCGCGGAATCGTGAAATAATGCAGGCTCGTGTGTACGGCTCTTCTGGTGGTGGTGGTGGTGATGCTGGGAATCGTACCTGTGGGGCGCGTACCTGTGCGAGCGCGAGCGTTTGGATCTTCGAGGGTGAGGTTTCTTTTGATGAATTTTTGTTGTTGTACCTTCCTTTTTCTTTTTTAGGCTACGGAGAAAAATATTGACAACCGCAGCGAGATTTGGATTATTTTGTGTATTCCTCCAATGATGATGGGATAGATTTGGATCAATTTTGGCGATTTTTCAACCAAATTTTAATAAAAGTTAGGTATTACGAATACGTAAAATTTGAGCCACGAATAAAGTTTTTAGGACCATTAGAAGCCCTGCAATTTAATGTCCAAAAGTGTCCATTTTCGGTGGTTTTTATTTTTTTGTGGAAAAAGTTGTGGGCCGATTTGGACTCATAAAAACCCATTTTTTTCGTATTTGCAAGTGCTATTCCGCACTATTTTTTGTTTTTGGCAAACAATTTTTTTTCGCGCCAAAATCGCAAAAACCTGCATAGGTTCTGTGAATATTTGCTTTCCAAAAATATACTCGTCTATTTCTGCTATTTTTCTTATAATTGTCCCGTCGAAAAAGTGGACGGAAGATTTTTTTTAACGGCTAAACTAACTCGCCTACACTAATTGCAGTTGGAGGAGCAAAGGGAGCAAAAACTAAATTTTCCAAAAACTCCACTGTAATATTGTTACCGCGCATAGAATAGATTTAAAAAAAAAAAAAAAGCTTTAAAGAGCGCGTATTCGCAGCTGCGTAGACAATATTTAGCTTGAGTCACCTACATACACTTATAGCACACCGGTAAATATTGACAATTTTTATCTTGTGAAAAAATGATGTATTGACCATTCAGCAAAAATTTTACAACGTTGCGTTTAAAAAAGTAGACAAAGGAGAATAAAAAAATGTTGATTGCAGGAGAGAGAGAGAGAGAGGCAGCAATCTAGCTCGCGCCCCAAAAAGCACCAGCGCGTCCATTCCAATAACCTGTCAAACCCAGTAACGCCACGAATAGTATCGATACAGAAGAGAGACGAGAGTATATGTGGATGAGAGAAAGTGGCGAAAAGCGGACGGGGAGAGCGCGGGGGAGGGGGAGCGCGCGCGCGAAATTTCGTGTATTTTCTAATTTGTCGCCTCGAAAGTTTGATGGGGACGGAACACGTTCGGGCAATACAGTATCCGTTGGCAGTTCATATTTTCCCAAAATGAAATGACAAACTGTACGCCCGTGTATGTATATATACAGTACCATGCAAAAAGGACTGTACTGACGGTAACACCAATCCCGCGGCAAAGGGTCGCATAACGAGAATTTCCCGAGTCGCTGGTTTTATGGGTCGCTGCAGGACTCGGCTATGAACTTCCCAGCTGCTGCTGTTGCTGTCCCCCTATTTTCCAGCACTAGGCTATGCAACGCTAGCCCGCGTCTGACCGGCAATCTATTTCTTTTGCATCCAACCCTCTGAACACATCGCTCGGACGCGTGTTCGTGTTATTGGTGCCATTGTTTATACACGCCTGCGTATGTAAACTGTTGGAATATGCACATCTCAATGCTCGGAGAGCTTATAGAAATTTACCAAATAGTTTTTTAAAAGCATTCAATGCCATCATTTTTATCATAAATTATTATATCACAAAGTTTTTAACGATCGTACAAAAACCTTACATTAACGAGATTTCCATAACAGTAGCAACCTTCCATCTGACATCTGCGATACTCAATATTATTACATGAACTTATCCGTTGCGATAGTTTAATAAACGCGCAATAATGCTAAAATTTCATAAAAATGTGCATGAAAAGTAACTGTAACAATACGTCTTGCGATTGCCATTTTTGTACAATTTGTCTAAATAACAAAGTATATCCATCTATCCCACTGCTTTCTATAGCAGAGCCACTAACAGCGAATATCAACTATTAAATTTACTTGTCACACCTATACTCGTGACCTTGTAAAAATTTCATGAGAACAAACAATTGATTTTTATTTTTCTCTTCCTCGTGTAAAAACGTGAGCCCCTAGGCAAAAAATCAAAAGGGCAAAGGGAGCCAACGACGTCGATCTTGAAAATCTAACGCCAATCTCGTGCCGATTTTCCAGCTCGGCTGCGAAACACAAACCCGGGCAGAAAAGCACCTCCGACCATCGGAAAGAGATCCCTCCGCTCGACTGCGGGTGGTGTCTTCTACTTCGCCCGGAAAGATCATCGACCGACATTGTTTGCACAGCCGTCCTGCCCTGGCTGCTGCGTCTCGCCTCGTGAATTTTCCACGAGCCCGCGACGGTGAATACTTTTTCTTGGTAAGGGTCTACGAGGCAGATTTTAGAATCCCTCGAAGCATCTTTACTCCATTATTCCTCTCGTTATCATTGTTATTTCAGATTCGAGACTATACAGGTATAGCTGATGAGGGGATTTGTTTTTGCAATTTTCGGATGCGATCGTTAATCAGAGTGAGTGCCTCATGTTATTAATAACAAGAACTGATGATGGTGGTTCTACTGAATTTTTTTTTTTTTTCTTTCGGTTTAGCCCGTTTAGCGAATAATCGAATCAAACTTGCGGCGTTTTACTCGTCGGTTTTGCGGTCTTCTTGGATAAATCGTTCAGAAACTTTTGTACGCTTTTGTTTGTTTCACATTGACTTGATAATTTTTACACAAGGAAAATTTCTTCGTAACAATTGTATTTTATGATACTTCAACGGCGTAGCCATAACAATATTGTACGCATTGTGAATTTGAGAAAGGTTTCAACTGCTTCAATTATTTTTATTGTTGTTGCAGTTGTTGATATAATTCATTTTGAAACATAAAACGAGTTAAATTATTGGTTCAAAGGTACATTACTTCAAATGAAACCGTACACTTTACAATTTATATGAATACAAGAAAACGTGATTATAAAATACACAGTTGATATTTTACCCTCAGATCCCGTTTTATCAGTTAATTAATAAATGTACAACGTACATACATTAAAATTTTAATGTAACTCAAACATCAAAAGACGGGCAAATGCAATCAAACAAATTAATTCAATTCGATCCAATGGACTCTTGGAGCATGAAATTCCCGTAAAGGTATATAGTACACGCGCATTAAATCGTCAGCGCGTAATTTCGAGGTACGAAGTTAAACATCTGATGCGCGTAAATATTTGCTCCGCGCTTATTGAGCATACGCGCGGATGCAAAGTGAAGAATTGCACTGTACGTAAAATTGTACATGCCGTTCTGCCTATGTTCGTACGGCGTAATATTTTCATACATTACTTGCGGGAGAGGCGCTTTGATGGGTGAATAAATTGTACGCAAGTCTCGCGCGTATTATTTGTTACGTGCGCGCGCGTTTCCTCCCCAAAAAAATTCCCATAAACTCGGGTGAAAATATAATGCCCGGCTCGGAAAAGTATAGAGCGAGGCGGGGAAATATTACGTACGCGGGTCTCATTAATTTTCGCGAGAATTTTGCTTTATTGCGTCGCGCGGGTCACGCGCACGTGTCCCTTGGCGCGATGATAAAACTATCAAAATATCTCACGGAAAGCAACTTTTATGTTCGTGTTCCGCGAAAGCGTCTATTACATTTTCAAAATGATCGTCTGCGTTCGATATGAAAAAAGAGCTAGCGATCGATCGGCAAACAAATCATGATTAAAAGTATACCCAATACCGAAGTTCGTGTAATCACGTATACTTGTACTTCCAACGATCGACGATCAAGTTTGCTCTCGATCATATAGAACCCTCCCAGTCGTTCCTGAATCGTGTATCGACCGTCACCGTTTTTCCTGCAATTTTCACGCAGACACTCCCGAAAGTCGGCTCGAGCGGAAAACCACCCCATCCGTATGCCGCGGGACGCTCGGAAATTGACATTAATAATTCAATCAATTAATGCAGGTATCCTCGCGGAGGAAGGTAGCTCAAATACATTCACAAATTCGTCTCTTCGTGTAACTTATACGTATAAATTAAACACGCGTACGGTATCGCGCCAAGTTTTTCCGCTTCCCGCGTTTCGAGCTCCACCCGCGCGGGGCATTCTGCTCATTTACAGTGCAAATTTACTGTTTCAACACGCCCGCGCGCCGCAGAGAAATTTTTTCTCACAATTAGCCCCCCGCGCCGTCGCTCCGCGTTTCGACATTTTTCCCGGGCGGCGGTTTCACGAGGGCAACGAAAACCCCGAAAAACGGGCGCCCCCCCCCCCCCCGCTCGCTACCCGGGAAAAACACCCGCGGCCCCCCACCCCTCGAGACGCCCCCCCCCCCCCCCCCCCCCTACGTCGCCGCCGCGAAGCGCAGGTGCGCGCACATTAATGCGAGGAGGTCGCGCG